>CAEGAG010148038.1:0-53534 GCA_903067065.1 Brachyrhaphis terrabensis
GTTGCAGATTTGCAACAGCTAAATGCTGTTGAAATGCTGTTTAAATGTCTCTCTCAAAAAAAGTCTGAATTGTATATTTCTACCCCATATGATCATTTTCTCCAAATATCAGATTTTTCCTGCAACTACAACTTAATTTGAGCCTGAGAGGGTTAACATCCTAAAAGAAGTTTTTATTTTTTTTCTGTTTTGTACTTTAATAAAAATCTGACAATTACAACATAATCGCCGTACCGCATTGAATACAATCACTCTTGTTTACCTTTATGAAAAGTATCTACATATATGTACTCAATTCCAGCACTGTTTTCAAAGTTCAACGCAGTTTAGACTATTTTCTTTTAAGCCTGATAACAGAAATGGGTCAGGAAGCTTGATGGAGATGTTTAATCTCAGGTTGTGGCATAAAACCAGAAAACTATTTTTTGTAATAGCAAAATGTATCCTAACATAACCTATGCTATACAGAAAGCATTTCTCATCCACTGGGGAAATGTCATGCTTTGAAATGCTAAAACCTCACCTATTATTGTAAATTATTGACTTTGCTTTTTCATTTTAAAATGATGCACAGCGGCCATTTCTGTGAGGTTAAAAGCTAAGAGTCACCATTAAGTGCATCAGGCTTGAATGGGTCACTGACAGCTAAGTGCAACTTAAAGTTCATGATCTTGACAGCTTTCAGGTTTTAAATCCTCAGGACCCAACCGGTTCCAGGGAACCATTTCCTTTACAGCACCTCCTTACTTGGAAGAGAAAACTCAGTGGGAAATTGCACATATTTGAGAGGTTTTAATGGTTTTTGTTTTCCTTTTTCTTTATAAAACTCGGTTGTACACCAAATGAAAACATTACTTATTTTTCCATTTTGAAAATTAAATAAAAATTGATTTAAAAAGTTATTATTGTCTTTTATTGGTCTTAACTAAAAAAAAGACAATTCCATTTTACAGTACTAGGAATAACACATTTTTTAAAGAGGTTTTTATTTTAAAAAATAGATATGACACATAATTATTTTTCCCCCACAAAACTAACTAGTGCCAGAAATAATTTTGCAATTTTTTAAATTTAAATGTACCTAATGAATATGTCTTACCAAGATTCATCATACCAAGTAGTTCCCTTTTGACTTCAAACTTAACCTACAACTTGCAATAAAATCACATTTTCACATAGGATTTTTTTTTTTTAAATTATGCCTTATATTTGTTGAACACATGTAATACACAAATATATGGCAGACATGCAGAGACACATTCCCAAAATGGGCTTTTTCCCAGGTAAGAAATAGTGGAAGGACAGGATGAAATATACAAAATGAGGTTATAAAGTGATAAATTAACCTGAAGCTGGAATAAATATAATGGCACAAATCAAATGTATCTGAAGCATTGTTTGATTTTTACTTCACTTCCTGTAGTTGTTAGAAGTAAATTTAGAACATTTGACTTTGTGTTTCTCTAAGCTTTAACTTTGATGTGTCAAACAGAATTTCATTCAAATGGGAAAAACAGGACAATGTGCAGTTAAAGTGAGTCAAAACTAGGTTTATTTTCTATAATTCATGGAATGGCTACCCATGTCTCCAATCAGTGTCATAATTACCAAGAAACTGTAACAGACTAAGCTGGACAAAGACTGATGCTAATATTGGCTTCACAGAAAGGCCCCGTTTTGTGAGTAGCCAGAGGCCCCAGGACATTTTATATGAACTTCTACTGACTTATGCCAGAACACTGAAAGTGGTTGATGATTTGTTTCTCGACAAGTTAATGTTTCAAATCATTAAAAAAATAAATAAATCAGCAGCAGTAGTTCAGAAACAAATTCCAACCATAACCATGTCAATCATCCCCAGAACTAAATCCTATAGAAAACCAGCAGGATAAACTGAAGAGTCGATGAGATGAGACCCAGGATCCCTCACAATCCAGAGATTGTGCAAAGACAAACAGTAGAGCAGTCCCTCCATCTGTAAGCTGCAGCCCAGCATGACGTTCTGCTGGCAAAAGGAGGTTGTCAAAGTGGCATTGGTGCTTCTCTACAGGAGAATTTGGTTTTCTTCCTAGTGTACTCAGACTGAAACCTCAGATTACAAAACACAATAAAAGATTTTTACCAATGAACTGTAAATATTGTCTTGTAAAAGAACCTATGAAATAGAAAAGACCTGATAGCATGCAATACAGACTGATATCTTATAATTATATGAAACTTTGCTAAGATAACAATCAAAGCAGTACATAGAAAATAAAACCTCTGTATTAGAATGAAAACTTAGCTCATTTGTGACCTGCAAATCTCAATAACCCTGATAAAGAAAGGAAAAAACACAACTACAAAAGCTAAATTTACACACCATAGATTACAGTGACACGGATACAAGAAAACAATATCAATGGCCACTCTTCTTCTTTTCCTTCTGACCACCCTGGCCTTATATTTAACTCCCGTCCATCATCTGCTCCGGTTAACTCTCCTTCAGCTGTCAAGGAGCTCCTGTGGAGCTCAGACAGGAGGGCTGGCATACTAAACGGACTACAAGGCAAACGCTGAACGGTGCACGAGGGACGGCGACTCATGTCACCAACAGATTCAGAGACAGACAGGAGTAGCATAAATGTAATATGAGCATGTTAGAAGGTCATTTATAGATCTTGTGCAGCAGACAGATCAGAGGAGTAATAGCTGGGTTTTTCAGAGCAGATGCATTTGTTCCCGTATTAAACCTACCTGCCATCTAGCATCAAAAGGTACTCAAGTGAAATAGAAAACATTTCTACGTTTGTCTTGAAGATCAGGCTGGATTCTAAAATGAGTGTCCTTCTACTGGAAATGTTATGAGTTCCTCTTTTAGAGTGTTGTGTGTTTATAAGTAAAGACAACGGTTTTAAAAAAAAAAGCATCTGTGGTGCCTGAACTGATGCAATGAGTGACAGGTGAAATGAAATCATATCAGTGGAGTGCAGACGAGCAGTAATGAGATGTTCTGCCCAGATTTACCGCAAACAAAAGATGCATGAGGCTTATAATGCAAGTGATTTTATTACCACCAGACTGTTTTGGGTGTGCGTACTTAGAAAAAATAAAATCAAGGTTCTCTCAGTGACTTAAAATACAAATAAATGCTAAATAAATGCTGTTCTTTTACAAGTGTTAAGTTTTAGTATTGTTTCCTCCACAGTAAAAGTAAAACGCCTCCACGCTCTCCACTTGTTGGCGTGCCACGAGTCTTTGTAAATGCCAACTTATCTCTGCACCGCTGTTGAAGTCTGCATCGTTTAATGTAGCAGAGTTCTTAGGACATAGTATTCCTGGCATGACCCAAAGGTTGCAAGTAGAAGGCATCTCCTCTTAGAAGTTCTAACTTTTGATGGAAAGATACATTTTTATAAGTAGGGGGTAAACAAGAAAATATCCATGATCCATTTTTAAGCTGCACTGTCAACAAAATGCAAGTTTCTTAGTGAGGTTTGGGGAAATCTCTCCACAGTAAAGCTTTTACCCTCGGTTATTGAGCTCATGCGTGTTGCCTGTCTAGTTTTGTAATCCAGAACATGGATGCTCTTTGAAGGAATATAAAGTTTTCTGTGGAAAAAAGCGTGCTTTGAATTGCAAATGATAGAGCACGAGATTTCCTGGACAATTTTGAACCTGCACAAAAACTTCCAAAGGGCGGCATAGGCCCAGCGCGACGGCCACATCGGCAGACTGAAGCAGAACTGGGAACAATGGCCTCATGCCAAAGCTACAACACCATTACATTCAAACCCGTTGCACTGGGCTTCACTGAAAACCTTTTCACCTGCATACTCTCATGCTAATAAGATGGCAACAACACAGATGGATTTTTTTCCTTTTTAGGGCCAAGCCTGATCAGACTACATAACTCATGGAGGTGCAGAAATGTGAGAAACGTCCCCTGTGAAGATTATAGGGTCACTTCTAAGAGGTGCAGATGTGTTTTATCTGGTGTCAGTACTGGGATGAAGAAGACAGGAAGTTGGCAAGGAAAACCTATTTTGATGATGGGGAGTGCAGAAGTCATAATTGCCTTCACACTGCAATTAGGTTTTTCCAACTATCCTGACGCCCAGACATATTTAAACAGTTTTAAGGTCCTGGATACTGTATGCAGGGCATAATTTCCTCAAGAAATGGCTGAAAATCAAACGGCATACTTTTTTACTCCTGTTAGAAGTCAAGTTGTTAAAGCTGCAGTATGTAACTTTTATAAATATGTTTCATGTTTCTTTTTATGTTTTTGTTAAAACTGTCACCATGTCGTTAACGTACGACAGGAGGCAGAATCTGTGAAAATAAAAATAAAAATCAAGCTCCTCTGCTTCCTTCCTGTTTTTCTTGTGTCTGTGGAAATATTCCGCTCCCAGTCAGAAACAACCAATCAGAGCCAGGAGGAAGGATTCGGCTCTGTCAACCATGCTCAATGTGCTAATGGCAGAAAAATAACTTACCGTTACAGGAAATCTGTTTATCCACCATCATCGGTGGTCATGCTAATGAGCCTGAGCATCAGGCTCCTGTATGGGGAAGCAGAGAGCAATATGGAGGGAGTGAGCAGTGTGTACATGAGGATGATTGACAGTAAGACCCATCTCCTGGCTCTGATTGGTTGTTTCTCTGCCTTAATCCTTAGTTGTAGCTGGGGAATGAGGTTATTTGTCAAACCTAGAAAATCACTACAGCTCTGAAGAATTATTTTGTAGATTCTGTGAGCAAAGGTCCCCAGCTGCAAAACTTCATATCAACGCCATTAAATTCTGCTACATACATTTTTTTATCTATTTCAGGCTCTGGTTGGGAAAAGTTATTTGTGACCTCAAAACCTCCAAGCTTCACATATCATTTGGCCTGGATGTCAAAGTTTTATTTAAATGTACAGTTTTTCTAAATAGATCTACAGTATGAGTGAAGCCATTTTTCTGGAAGTCCTTAATTGTAACGCTGGTAGTGGTCAGGAGTCCTGGTGGTGACAGTCCATTGCAGCCTCACTTCTGTCAGTCTGCCCCATGGAGGCCGTGGCAGCAGTGTAGTTTACCACCATCAGTGCGTGAACGGGTGAATGTAGCGTAAAGCGCTTAGTGGGTCCTCTGGCCCAGATAAAGCACAGTACAAGTACAGGGCATTTTCCATTTTACACTAATTCATAAATCCACCAGAACGATGAGCTGAATTTCTACAGTGAATTAGAAAATTGAAAAACTGATCGCAGAGGAAAATATTAAAACATAGGAATAATAGTTCATATATTCTAAACCAAATGTAATTTAGCTTTCAATCATTCCTACTTTTCACTTCCTACTTTATTTACAAAATGTATTAAAATCTGGATCTTAGACAAAAATGTCAACATGACTATAGCTAAGCATATACTATTTTATACACTTTCTACTTAATAGTGTAATATTTGTTTTTTTTCTCTAACCTGGTAGTGGGGTTAGAGATGCAAATTAGCAACTTCACTACAACCTCATGTGTTTACATGCAAATGTTAATATGCATTGTCCCATTTTTTTAAACAAAATGAACTAATCCAGGATACAAGGAGCCTTAGGGGTCATATTGTACAGGTTTCCTTATGGCCAGTACCTAAAATCAAGGCAGTTCTATTAAGAAGTTCTAAGATCAATTTCTGTTTTTATTATTTGTGTCTTGGTTTCAGAATTTTGTCCATTTCTTTGCACACAAAGTATGTACATACCAGCATACAGAAATGAAATGACCAAAAACAACAGATTTGTTTCCCCTAGAGACTGATGGTGGAGACATTTCAGAAGATTTGTGCATTGTGTTTACGGATCTGCTCCACCTCAAACAAACATACAAAAAAAAAAAAAACTCCCTGAACAGATGATAACATCTGAGCTACCTGCTCTAAACCCCACTGCTCATCTGATCACATCTGCTCACTGAGCTACAGCTTAGAAAACATCTGGTAAAACTTTTCAGATATTACATGTAAATCTCAATTTTTTGAAAATTAAATCAAATGTAGGTTTTTTTATTCTCTACTTTAAATTGTTCATTATAAAGAACAAAATAAAGCAAAGCTTGGGGGTATATGCTGCTCCAGCTGGTGTTTCCAGCAGCAGCTGACAGTCTGAGCAGAAACAGTCAGATGAGGGAGGGTTAAAGTCCCTGTGTGTAAAGTTTTGCATCTTATGAAAAGACTAGAATGGAAGTTGCTGAGAATGAATTTCCAGGTATGTGTGCATTTTTACTATCAGCTCCCAGGCTAAAATCTGGCTTCAGAGTGACAGTATAAATCATCTGTCGTCCTCAGTGAGATCAAATGTGTCCTTATGTGGGATTTTAGAACCAGCCGGCAGTCTGAGCTCTGCCAGAGGAACAAGAGGCAAAGTAAACAAAGTCGAGCTATAGCTTATAAGTCACTGAGAGACATTGGTCACCCAGGGGTGATTACTGGCAAGTAGAGACAACACCAGAATCTAAACATACCGTGGAGGCATCTGCAGGTACCTTTACATGCTACTTAATATTCTGCAGCCACCTAACAGGCTGCAAACTGACCCCAGTAGGGATTTTAACCGTCACATTTGTGCTTTATGGTTTGATCGGCGTGCAAAAATGACGGAGAAGAAAAGGAAACTGAGCAACTGGAGATACTTTTTGATCCACCTCTATCACAGCTCGTGCCTTTCTAGTTTTATCACAACATGTTTATTTTAGGCGGACTGATTAACATTTATCTTAGGTGAACTTTCTTGCAGATGTAGCTGTGAGCGACTGACAGAGAAAGGGGGAAAAATAATTGGATTTCTGAAAGCGTTGAATGTTGGACACACACAGAGTCTACATGTTTTGTTACTGCTCATTTATGTCACGCTTGAAGCTTTGCACAACAAACTACAGTCCTACTTGAGGATGATGTTGAGATAAATACAGGATCGTAATTCAAACTAATGTTTCAAATTTGGGTTATAGGTCTTACGGTCAGAAACATAAGTCTGTAGTGTCACGCTCTTATTTCATTTTGTGCCTATCTGCTTGTAACATGACTGAAAAATGACAAATGTTAGACTTCATAAATGGGATTGTGATGAAGATGTTCCACGAGTTAAGTTCTCTGAGAGAACAGTTATACAAGATGCATATCTTTGATTTTATTTTCAGACGGCCCAAATATCGCCGTGGTTGCACAACAGCCAGTCTTTAATGAGTGTGGCTACATCAAACGCTTTACGCAGTTCAGAATACAGGGAACTGTAGCCCCTCTTCAGGTCTGACCCCAGCTACTCTTAACAGAGAGCCTCACTCAGGAAAGTTGCTTAACCTCATTCTGTCTTTAACACCCTGCAGCTCTCTGAGGGGCTATAACAGAGATTACGTGGTAAATCAGCCACTACACCTTTCAATTCAGCTCTTGTCACCAAACAGAACCAGTACAGCAGAGGTGATACAGATGGCACCCCAATCTCTGCCAATTAAAAACCAAAACGGCTCAGAGCAACAGTGACACTGTGACGTTGCAATAAAAGTGAGCTACTGCAACAAGACAGCTGAATGTCACTGTAAAAAAGAACAGGACAGATGTAGGGTTAATGATTACTTTGATAATTGATTCTTCTATCAATTATTCTGCCTACAAATTGGATAAATTGGCACATTCTGCAGATTTTTAATCAGACAATTATTTTCACTTTGCAGATATTTAATACCTCTTAATCTAAAATAATCATTGCATATTGTCTACAGTGAACGCCTGATCATTTGTTGCAAATAATACATCAGCAGACGGAGTTTAATACAAGTTTTTTTTAGTTTTTCTTTACATAATTTGAACCATGGGAAGTTAAACCTGAAACTTGAGGAGCTCTGGGTAGACCATATTTACAGACAAAGGTTTTGTATCTTAAATCTAAAATGTATAAAATTTTGTGCAGTTTTTGTTTAAATGCTGGCCTGAGTATTTTGATCTTTTATCAAATGGGCATTTTTAGGTCTGTACGCTTCAGTTAACGATTAATCGATTACTAAATTAGTTGACAATTATTCTCAATCATTTCAGCCCCAAACATATGAGATGAAATGTTTTTTTACTTAAAGAGAGTCTGAAAATTTAATTCAGTGCATGCTTACACTGTTTGAACAGTGGTCATCTCAATGCAAAAGCTGTGGTTCTTGGTATAAATTATTTCTAAGTTTTATTTTGTAGGGATGCCCACCACATTCACCTTTTTACTTGGAGCATCTGCCCCTTTAAAGGTCTTAGTCCTCCTTCAAGTAGTAAAGACTCAGTCCAAAAGATGTTATCATATCAAAATAGCACTGTTCGCTGAGATGGAGAAAATGACTTGGACTGCAGGGGAAAATTAATCCACAGAATAATTCAGCAGAATATTAAAGTGGATAAGTCTGATTTTCAAAACCCTTCCCACTGGAACCGTCTTTTAAAATAAAAACAGGCAGCACACACCCATTGTTAATGAATCTCTCAGGGAACTGGTTCCACTCAAAGTGCAAAGACATTTCCTCAAACAAATATAAGGAATCGATATTATATCGACTACACACTTTATAAATGCGCTGAACCCAAGCAACTAACTGTAAGATAGACTTTGAAATTACACATCACAGCGTGTCGGCGAGGAGCTGGAGCTACGAATGGCAGGAAACGGGTTTTGTTCAGGCTGAAATCAAGGTTTATACCATCTAAACGCCCCGAGGCAGTGGAGAATCGATAAAATATCCAAACATGTTTTGGTTTTATATTAACCAATTAAGCAAATGTTTTTCTTAACTGACAACCGGCTTAACACATTTACCTAAACTTTAATAAACTGCAAGACAAAAATAATGGATAGCTAAAGAAGCAATTCTATTTTAAGAGTAAAAGAAAACGAGGAGCGCTCTCAAGGTTCAGGCAGAAGCTGGACAAGCAGCGCAACTAACACCCAGACCTCAAACAGGAAGCACATCTGCTTCTTACTTTGCTTTGAAGATCATTATGTTTGCTGCACAGAAAGTTTACACTCAAACAGGAGAGACAGGAAATATAAAAAAAAAAGTTCTCACAATTTCTAAAGACTGCTTTTATAAACGGGCAATTAGCTCTTGGAATACAAGAGTTTCTCTAAACAACAACAATCCGGCAGCTGAAGCATAAAAACAGATAAAACAATAAAAACTGTACCGTGTTGTACAATAATAAGTCTAGCTCATTATATTTCAATAAAACACATAAAAAAAGGACAAAGGGTTCATAAAACATTTCTAAAATCGTTAAATAACATCGAGTGCAATGAATCGCCTTGAGGAATCCCCCATTAGCAAATAGAGTCCACCTGTGATGGAATCTTACTATAAAAACCAGATGTTTGTGGAGGTTTATTAGAGAACACCAGGAAACAGCAATCAAGATCAAAGAGCACAGCGGACTGCTCAGGGATGAAGTTGTGGAGAATTTTAAGAGGTTTTATAAGTTTTTTAAGACAAGTCAGGTTACAAAACCAAACCCCAAGCTCTCAGCACCTTGAAGCATTCTTCCATTCATCATTTCCAAAACAGAAGAGTACTGCACAGTCACAAACATGAGAGACATGCTTGTCCACATAAACAGACCGGCCAGGCGGGCGGAGGATTCATCCAAAGCAGCCAAGAGGTAACCCTAGAGGAGCTGCAGGGAACCACAGCTTAAAGTAGGACATTCAGGGAACAGGACAGCCATTATTCAAGCACTCCACACAGCTGCCTCTTATGAAAGAACGGCAAGAAGAAAGCTGTAAGAAGTCACTCTGAAGGTTGGCAAACGTCACGTAGAGCACACAATGTGCGTCCAACTGAAAACCCCCATTCTCAAGGTGCAGCATGTCGGTGGCCGAATCATGCTCTGGGGATGCTTTTCTTCAGGAGAAGATACAGAGTTGATGAGAACATGGATGCAGCCGAGCTCAGAGGAATCCTGGGAGAAAACGAGTCAAAAGCAGCAAGAGCCTCGAAACCGGCTTTCCTCACGAGACAGAGGCGATGGATCCTGAACGTACGACCAGAGCTACAAAGGAGAAGTTTAAACTCTAATTATTTTTGTGTGATGAAATTGATCAGTTAGGATTCAAACCAAAATCAAATAAAGAATCTCGATGATCTCCATGTTTGTCAGGGTGCTCAGTCATATTCAGTGAATTAGGATATATTCAATACTCAGAAACTCAATTTACTAACTGGAAACATTATGTAGGTTAATTACACATGCTGTTTCTGTTAACGATGATTTTCAGCTAATGAAAATATGAGATTTAAGATTAGAATACCTCAGAACAATTAAAAAAATAAATTAACAGGAGAAATGTGGGCTTAATGAAAATCAAGCCAATGTTTAATACCTGCTTAAAAGGTTGTTCTTTTAAACTCCTCATCAGATGGCATATTCTGTCATATTGAATGAGACTGTTTATTCAGGACACTTTTCAGAAACTTGTGAAAATCCTTTTCTTTTCAATATTCTAATCATGGGCCGCTTTGTGTTGGTCAATATTACTGAAACAGCCATTACAAAATCTGCCACATGTGACAAAATATATAAAAAGCTCAAGCAATGCATGTTGCTTTCAGCTCACAGAGAGTAATACTGATTATTTTAATGTTGTACTTCAGACTCTGTAGTAAGATCAGCCCAGAATATTTCACATTGGACATTTGAAGGCAGGCTGCGTGAATATTAATAGCCACTGACAGCATGTTTGAATCCGACGCTATCATTTGAAAACCTCCCATTTGCACGTCTCAGACAAAAATATGTAATAGCTAGAGGACAGATTTAATAAGAAATATTATTACAGCATGACGATAATCCTTTGTCTGATATCTGTGTGCCACTTTCCATCCACAGCATTTGGGTCTGAAAAGGACTGAAGCAATAATGACATTTTTAGAGTATTTACTAAAATGTCCTTTTTAGAGTGATGCCATCAGAGAGCAGCTTCCCAACAAAGGGGAAAAAAATAATGAATACCTGGACTTGCGTGAATTTTTAATGGCTCTCTATCGCTTGTAATCTAGACAATCATTAAGTTTGGTGTTGCTAAATTGCATGTAACATTGGCTGCAGACATGGCGGTGGATTAAGTGGAGCAGAAATCACCAGCTGCATTTGGAATTAAGTTGATTTAAATTTAAAATGTGCAGAAAATGCCCCACGCTTGGCTTCTTACTCTTGTCTCGCCAAACGCGTTGAAGGGTGTACTCACGTCAACTAAACAGTTTTATCTCTGTGACCCAAATGCAAGTGAAATAATGTCAACATATCAGACAATGAGAACTAAATGTTGAATCCTCTGAGCAAAAAAAACAAACAAAAACAAACTCATTAAGATGGTGGGTTTGTTTCTGGGATTCAATTTTTCTCTCATTTGCTAAATTATTGCTTTAAGTTAACTTTTTGTTGCCTAAAAATAAAAAAAACGACATTTCTTCTGCATGGTATTGAGTTTTAGGCTGCACTGTTTTAGATCAAACACATTTCAATAAGGTTAAAGAAAATCTGTCGTTGAGCATTTGTAAGAAGTGACAGTGTTTTACATCACTGTCCCACTCTTCTTAGCAGATTTTCAATTCTGCCAAACTGAACGGTTTTGGGGCTTCAAAGTCTCGCTTAATGTAACGCCACAGAACCTCAATCAGATTGAAGTCTGGACTTTCATCGGGCCACTTCAGAACCTGAACTGCATTTTTATCTTGCCATTCTGAAGCGGATGTGCTGATGTGCTTTGGATTGATGTCCTGATGCTTAACCCGTGTGTTTTTACACTTCAGGTCACGAAGGCCGAACTCTACTTTGCAAAAATGGCTTTATAATCATTTTCCGGCAGAAGACATAGATTTTGTTTTAAACAGGTTGGCCCTAATTAATCTCTTTGAAAAAGATCCAATTGAAACTGAACCACTTATGGTAGATCCCTCATTTAAAAAGTGCAAACTATATTTTCACATTAGGCAAATAGGATTTGGATTACCTTCTTTATCTACAAATTGAGTCATATTTATATTGTAGCTAATTTAACTTACTCAACTTTTTTAAAAGTTTGATTTAAGAAACGACTTCAACTAAAGTTTTGTGAAAAGCAAATTAAAATGAAAAAAAGAAATCATTTAGAAAAAGTAAAGATTTTCAGTCAATGTAAAACAATTACAATACAAACTGATGTTTGAATACAAAGGTTTCTTTTTTCAATAATCTTTTCAAAATATTTAACAAATAAAACCAGCCAAGAATAAAAGAAGCGATCAAAGAACAAGTGATGTCTTTCTTCGTTATTATCCTGCAGTGGGCTGAAACCTAAGCCTTAGAAAACTGCTTCATTCAGAACATTGCAGATTTTTTAAATTATTTAAAAAAAGTAACCCTGGTACTTGAAAAGTTGTTTAATCAGACTGTTATTTTAATCCAAAAGCAATATGCAGTGCTGAGCTGCTGAGCTGCAATAGAACAATTTTAATTAACTCACAAAAAACTACAAGGAAATAATTTCATCACAGCCACTTCACATGGGGCTTTAAATCTTCTGACTCCAAATGCATATGACTGAAGGTCTTATATAAATCTAAAATGTCTAAACGCACTTTAGATTCTTGATTTATTAGAAATCGTCAACATACAAAACATTTTTTTTAATGTTGGGTTTTTTCTTTATGATTCTCCTGGTGGAACCGAGCGATTTACATTATACTTGATATAATATGAAAAAAGACTGGATTAGATCACAGAAAGAACGGTTCTAAACTAGTGTTTAATTATTTTTTATCAATCTTTACAGGTAGGCCAAAAATAAAAGAGCCTGTTTGAAAAACGGATCACGTTAAGGCACAAGGATGGGAATCCGTGTCTTTCAGCGGTTACTTCAGTAGAGGAACAATTTGAAGACAAAATTGCCCATTTGTCCAGAGTCAATCTTTCCAAGCTAAATGGCACATCTTTAAAATGTTAATTTGCTGTACTTGTAACAACAACAAAATGTCTGTCGTCTGATCAAAAGTTTACATTCACTCATTGGCATAAAAAAAGACCTTCAATTTAGCTCTTTTTTCTAATTTTCTTGAACTATTCTTTTTCTGAATTCGAAGAACTTTATGACCGACAGGTGCAATAAGGTTTGCAAATATTTTCACGTGAACCGAATTTTACAAACAGATTCCTGCTGCATTAGTCGAGGTTATTCACCTTAAGCAAAAAGACAACAGCAACAACACTTTCTGCTAAAAATCCTGTCGCACCATCATGATGGATGCCAACGGGTGGTGGGGGGGGACATCAATCTTTTAAATTTGGTATCTCGGGGCTTGATAGAAAGCCAAAAGATTTCTGGAGAAAGTTTCACATCCAGTCGAGAGGTTTTGAACCGTCTTGGCTGCAGGCTTTCAAACCTCGTAAACCTGGTGTTGGCGATGGCATCACGCTCCGAGGCCGGTTTGGTGTCACTGATGCTAGTGCGCTGCATACAATGGATGAAATATTAATAATGATGACTACCTTCAAATTCTTCTACTTCAACTTTAAATCTACAGCTGTGTGGTTGGTGTAAAACAACAATTACCCAAAACATATCAGAAGTGGTTTTTATTAAAAAAAAAAAAAAAAAGGCTAACTTTCTGTAATTCACTTCCACACTAAATTTGTTAATCAAATCTTCAGAAATAATTCTCCAGAAGTAATAATAATAACATGCAGCATAAATGTTGAGAATGTAATTAGATATTAATAGAGGAGTATAAATATTGTCCTCTCTGTACATAAAATATTGACACGTCTACATTTTTAAAATCCATACTAAGTTGTAATTTGCGCACTCAATATTTTTTAAAATCACTAAAGCTTGAATAAATCAATTTTTAAAAATTGTTTTGACACTCAACCGTATGATATGTTTACCAGGGCACCATCAGTTTCTCGTCCTCTATCCTTTTTCCAAAAGGTTCTAAAAATGCAACTCTGACTTCTTCATGAGGTGGAAATTGATTATTCTAATGTGGCTGAGGCAACGTAACCTTTTTTTAAACCAGCGGGGTCTGCAACAACGCTGCTGAGGACAAACAGAACAAACACGCACAGACACCACAGCTGGATGCAGCAACAGTGAAAGTCTGGCAAAGCATCAGAGGAGAAGCCGCTGTTCTTGGGTTACGTCCATGGACTCTGATTATTTTGATCGTCTGGACGTTTTTGCTGTGCAGATTAAAAACTAAAGGAAAGTAAGCAAATCTCCCCAGCAGACAGAACTGATTTATTAAACAAAATGTCAAGATGCTTTAATCAACGGGGTTTGGATAAAATCTACCGTCCTGCCGGATGAATCCCTCTTCAATGTAGCTCAACCAAATAATTCAATGACATGTCCAGCCTGCAGTCACGTCTCTTTTGATGAGATATTAATAAGATGCAGATGTGTTAGAGCAGGGATGAATCTGAGACCTGCAGGACAATAGATCTGGAGACTCAGGCTCCAAACTAATCTCAGAATGGTAGTAAACACAAAAATTCTCACATTATTGAATTTATGTCTCCAACAAGTGTTTTCACATATTAAAAAGCTGTAAGTCACAGGGTTCATTCGCAAACCTTAATGTGTGTACAATGCAATAATAATCTCACCAAGCATTTTTGGTCTGGTTTCTAGTGCAAATATCTTAGTACATTTGAAATAAGATGAAAGTAACTTGCAAGTAAATTTTCATAAGATATAGGTGCCTGTTTTAAGTCAATAAGTCCTTAATATAGTTGAAAAAGGTCAGGTTATATCTTAAATAATCTCCCAGTGGAAGCTTTTTTATCAATTTTAAATGATTGACTTAAGCTCCTATATCTTGCTGAAAAGTTACTTGTCAGATAGTTTTGTCTTATTGCAAGTGTAGTGATATTTGCACTAAAACCTAGATTTGTGTTTTTGCAGTGTATGTGCTCCCATACATAACACACAAACGCCATGCTTTGACATTACTTCAGATCATCGCATTACTCACCAGTCCATTGCATGTACTTATCGCAGCACTCCCCTTAACGGAGGTCCCGTCCCACACCTCGCCTAGATAATGACACCTGGGGACTCCGGGCCGATGGATCTTGGCCCCTTCCAGGCCACCGTACCTCCTCTCTGTGGTGAACCCCGGAGCCAGCAGGTTTGGGTTAAGGGTGAGGTTAAAGTGCAAGCTGTGGCCGGCGTGCAGAAACTGGTAGAAGACTCGATCGCTGTCGGCTCTCTCCTCGGAGGTTTCCCGGCGCTGCACGCGGCGGGCATGGTGAGACAGGATGTTTGACAGGAAGTGGCCTCTGGCATCGACTCTGGTGGGGTGAACCACTTCATACGGAGGCAAGTCACGCAGAAATCCCTCTGTAAAAGCCACGGTGGGAAAGCATTATGTTTGGGAAGGTGGGCTAATATATCTTGGGACTGAAGAGGGCAATTAAACAATTAAGGGTCTGTAAAGCTGTAAATTAGACTCTGAAACTCTAAACCACATCTCATGACTGCATAATCACGTCATTTATGTGCTTGGATGCAGACGCAGCCTTTCATTAATGCTTCAAAACCTAATTTCCTTTTCACCATTTGTCTTTCACTTTCATGTGCAGTGGGTTAATTATGGCTTTTGAAATTTGTTCTAATGGAAATGAACCTGAATTTCCTCCAACCTGAAGTGGATGCATCAGCAGGATCAAAAGATGAGTCTCTAAGAGCTCCAGAAGATTGATAAGAATGAAGGAATTTTGCCTTCAAAAGGTGGCCTTCCAATTCAACAACCATATTGATAATGTAATAATAGTGCATATTATTCAACAACTCCTCTAAAGGAAAGTGGGGGAATGTGAATTAGTTAACCCGGCATGGCATTATAATGTCTTAGAGCTCAATTAGAATATAAAGAAAACATCTTTTGTATCCATTTAAGTGTACAAGCTGCACTATCCTTAGTTGAACTCAAATCCTTTTAGTTCAAATTTATTTTTGTGTCTGTAACTTGATCAGTTATAATTTGCACATTTTTTAAGTGACATCATGCGGACTGTCTTAAAGCAGTCAGCATATTACTTACAAAACACTGCAGTCAGAGTGATCCCAGTTTAGAGGATAAGGGAGAACATTTAAAAAAATAGTCAAGTTGACAGCTAGCTACAAAAGCTACATTCACAGGAAACTGTATTTGACTTTTTCACCCCAACCAAAAAAAGCTGCTTTGTGCCACTTCCAAATGTGGCACAGAACTGAAAATAATGTAATCCTAAAGATGATGGCATAGGTTTGGGTCAGTGAAGCGCATCACATCACATCCCCACCACTCCTGAGTCTGACTACGCACCCAAACAGACTTCTCTATAAAAGTTTCTGTCACAAAAGGTCACTACCGTTTTCAAAGTGTGACCGTGTCCAGGAATGGCTGAAAGTTGTGTGAAGCGCTTTGGGAATCTCTGGACTAAACGAAGCGCTTCAGTTTACCATTTATTACAACATCGTGACAATACCGTTGGCTCTCATCGCTCAACGTCTTTAAAATCGATCCGTAGATGGAATATCAATTATTCCTTCCTTAAAAATTGTTGGACATCAACATTCTTGATGTAGGTCACTTTGGAGGTGGTAAATTGTTCACACAGACGTCTGATTGCAGCTGCATCACTCAGTGGTATAAATGGCCATGCAAAAAATAAAATTCAGCAAAACATTGGATTTGGGCATATTTAAACAATATTTTTGTCATATACCAAAGAACACTAAGGCAATTTTTAAGCATCCAATTTGATATTATTCTCAGGAAATAGTAATGCAGTTGTTGTAGTACAACAAAACTAGACCATTTTTATAATCTTTAAAACAGTCTTCATCAGGAGTAAACAATTTCAGACAATCAGATTCACTTTTATCTCTTGCCCTCCTCATAGACCCGGATTAAAGGATATCAAGCTTTAAATAATCCCCAGATCCCACCTGTCTTATATTAAAAGAATAAAGCCGTTTTCTCTGACTGTAGCCAGATGTGTGTTTCTTGTGTATACGAACGTAAAGTCAGTGTAATATTTGCGGACAGTGTAGCAATGGCAGCTAGACGGCTACATCACTGGGAAAAATCCATCTCACTGTGAACAGAATTAAAATTCCTTTACTGTCCCACAATGGGGTGACAAAGCATAGACATTGAGAAAGATGCCATTGCTACAAAAAAAAGTTACAATAATGAAATGAATACAAAATGCGGAAAAACTACAGATTTTTATGTTCAGGTTTGGCACAAAAAGAAGAGACAGGCGGTTACATCTGAAAAACACTCAAGGTCTGTTGAACTTGCGCTGAACTTTTATTAGTATTCTGTTCGTCCACCTCAGATATGACACCTTCACTTTTCTTTTCTTCCAAAGAAAGACAGTCCACAGAGAAAAAATACCTGAATCTGTTGTGTTACAATGCCACTGTCCTTTAACTCTGGTGAAAGAAAATGTTAGCACATGAATCTTTCTATTGCACACCCCTGAACAAAAACTTAAAGATGAATTATTATGAAAAACTGACTTTTGAACTCTATATACTACTTACTCAGGCTCTAGTGTGCACCACATCTGGTTTATTTTTTACATTTTTCTTCCTTCAGTGACCCTATAGGGCTCCATAGCCATCTACCATCACCCTAAAAATCAAAATGTAGATGAAAATGTTTAGGGGAAGTTCTAAACCAATGCAAGTTTCAGACCATAGATGACTTGTTGAAGTTATTTTCACTACATGAAGCAACATTCCCGCCAGTCCACATTAAGCATGCCTAAACATGTTTTGAAGTGAAACAAGAACATCACATACAACTGAATCCTGCTGAGGAAACGCGTCTTATCAAGGGAGCGTGTGAGAGTTTACTCCTTTTCCTGACATGTGTTACTCGGTATAGAGTAAATTTAGACTCATCACCATCCTTGGAGTCTAATTGAGCACACAAACTATTTTTTTTTCCAGTGCTGCAATTTTTAAATGGATTATAATCCAATCAAACATATAATTATGGCAGTGAAAATTGTCCTTCCATCACTGACAAATGTTTTAGTAAGTTTAAATGGCATACTTGTTTTTTTTTTTTTCTGATCACACTTCTTCCTTGTATATATATTTTTTTTTTTTTCCAAAACCCAGGTTTTAATAAATCAGTCTGACATTAAAACATTTATATTTCTTGGTCGTTTTGCTGAACTGATGCAGACTAATAATTGAACCCTCACGATTCAGAAGAACAGATTTCCTACAGCCAAGAGATGCGTTTGCTGACATTGTAGTTTCAGGAATGACTTGTTGCCAAGCTGAAACATATTAAATCTCTGCAGTCATTTCCAACGGGTGGCTTCCATTTGTCTAGCGAAACACAAAGGGTGACTTTTTATTTTGGCCAGGCAGTCTGCACAGATGCATCTGGACAAATGAGAATATCTTCAAAAAGGTACTTCATTATAGTTTTTAAATCTATACGAAATCAACCACATTACATAGATTTAGCAGTAAAGCTTTTATTAAAAAATGGAAAATTTATTAATAAATGGAAAACTTGTTATTAACTTGACAAAATGTAATGTTTGTTACTGGTTTCTCATTTGGTGAATGTATGTTTCTATGATTTATTATTTTATGTTTTTATGACGTAAAGCACTTTGAACTGCCGTGTTGCTGAAATTTGCCATACAAATAAATGTGATCTATTAATTGATCTTCTACATATTCATGACTGGAGCACAAGAGGCAGCTGCTGACTTGCCTATAGTTGAAAAACTACAAACCTCATCTTAAATTTTAACGGACATAATTTTAGCTCAAAAACAACAATAGAGACTGATTATATATATATTTTTAAAAAAGGATTATTAGGAAAAAAAAAAAAAGCATTTTATCAGAGGTCTGTACCTAAGTTCTTCATTTTAATTTTGGACAGTTTAAGACACTCTTGCTTTACTATCTGAGCTTCTTCTCTTTTTTGTTAACTGACTGAGTGATTCCTCCCCTCAGCATCACATCTTTGCCTTGAATCCCCGATGGTTTGTTTTCTGTTCACTCTTCTGATGTGAACAGGATTCGAGTGCATCCGAACCAGCTTTGGACTCCCAGAACCTTGGGAGTGCTTTGGCTTTTCGCATCTAAAACAACAAACTGAGGGATTTGCTGGGAGGACAGACATGTGGACTGGAGTAGAGTGGAGTGGCAGGGTGGAGGGGAGGGGAGAGGTGGAGGCGTGGGAGTGTTTCCGACCAGATATCAGATGCTCCTGTCTCCATGCGGCAGGAGAGTGGGAACTGGCTCTTGCATAAAAAAAAAAAAAACACTGTGCATATTGCATCCTGTAAATTCCCAGAGTAAAGCTGCGGTTTCCTGCCGCTGACATGAGAGGTCAGAGGTCAGCGTCAGAGCAAGAAGCACTTCCCCTTGGTTTTCGTGTCGGATCGGATGGAAACGGATGGAACAGCGCGGCTCAATATGAAGCAGATCTCCAGAGCGACCGCAATGGGCTGTAATTGCTGTGGTCGGCTGCAAAGGTCGCAGCTGGCTTCTAGTCACAGAGACAGAAAACTACCCGTCTGGCTCTCGCCTTCTCTGGCTTTAATTAGACGCGCTCATGGAGCAAATGAAGCACCGCAGAGGCAGACAAGAGGTCGTGTTGATGGAAAAAGAAAGCACGACTCGAAAAGCCTGTGAGGAAAGGCAGGGAGGGGGGGTTAACCACTGACCTGGTTCCTGAGGGGATCCGAGAGCTTTGCAGACCTCCAGCACCAAAAGAAGCGCGACGAGGACTTGAATGGGAGACGCTCTTTGTCCGGCAGCGTGGAGCCCCCACTCCGAACGGTTCATTTTGTCAGGACGGGGACCTGCGTGTCAGAAACATCTACCGCCTTTCCTATAAAGCTCCGCGGCGCTTAATTTAGATGAAGTCCATATGAGTTGGATGCGCGTTCGGCGTCACTTGGACCATGCGCTTCAGCCGCCACAGTCCTAATAAAGATCTCCAACATGGGCCTGATCATCGTTTGCGTCCGCTGCTCGTTTTGGGTGCATTCCCACTCCGACTCTGTAACTTTTGTAAAGTCGGCTTTGGCACTTTATTGAGCGGTCCTTGGTCTTCCTCCTGTCCTCCATCAGTCTCCTCCCGACGACCAGTGACAGCTTGAAAACTTTTTTTTTTTTTTTTTCCCTCGGTAAACTTTTGCAGAGCCACCCCCACAGATGGGAGGACTCTCAGACAATAGGCTGGCTCTTCAAGGACCGTGCGGAGGCTTAAAGGGGAACGGCAGCACCGAGAAATCGGATACAGTCAGACAATCCAGCCTGCATGCAGGCACAGCCCAGAAAGGCTGAGGTCTGTCGGGTTCTCGGTGGGTCAGATGAGGACCCGCTCAGATGGGACGCGTTCACTTAAAATCGGAGAAAACGTTTTAGATCGGGGGATCCACAAGCGTTGAATTCCCGCAAATGATTTTTGAGAGCAGCTTTTACATTTGTTAACACGCAGCTTAATGTTTTTAATTATTTCTCTAACTTGTGTATTATGGCTCTTTTTTTAAATGCACTAATGTCATTTTTGAAGAGAAAACAAAATTAGTGAACAACACAAGCTCAGTATCTGTGGGTTTACAATTAACTTCCTTCTGATTTTTTATATATATTTTTTCACAACTCCATACCACCTTGCCTACATTTTTAATATATTAAATTACTTGGTTAATTTTGCTTGAGTCTGATTTGGTTTTTCACCTTATGCACCTCTGAGGGTGACAGAAACAGCAGCTATGCTCACAGTGACTTTGTGTAAGTCATTTGCAGTCAAAGGGTTCTGATTCCAGTTTGAAGGACTGCTGCACAAGGACTGGGCCTACACTGGGTACTTTGGGACAGGGGCAGCATCTTGTGCTCTTTGACAAGAATAAAAAACGATACATGCTTTCATGGTAAGATTACAAACATCTCCAGCTAGAGTGCTAGAAATAAGTAATTAGATTGGTCTCTGGTTGCTGATGTGTGCATCACAGACGCAGGTATCAGTTTTCTGAAAGTCTAGAAAACTTAAGCAGGTACAGGTAGTTTAGAATCATCAGTAAAGTTAAATGTGCGAGTAGTTTCTTAAACTTTTCATAGCTGCTGTTGTCGGGGAAAAGCTTTATTTAATACCATTTCAGGGTGAGTGTCAAAACCATCTGCACTCCACTTTATGCCTCAAGGCAAACCAACCAGATGAGCAAAAATATGTCTATTTAGTTTATCAAAACTACCTTTTGATAAAATTTTTCCACGTGTGACCAGATTCAAGTTATAATCATCAGAAATGTTCATTTTCTATTTATCTATGCTGACTGCTATCTGGAACATTTAAATGTGACAAAAGGAGAAACTGTTTGTGAGACAAATAAAAACTTCCCCTTTTGCCCCCTTTGGGAGCAAGGACACTCGAAAATACCAGGATTAATGTACTGTATGCAAATGGGGCGTATTTATAATAGCAGACCTTTGTGTGACATTTGTCACTGAAGCACTTTAACAGATGATGTTGCTGATGAAGCAGAAGTTGCCCAGAAGAGTGATGCCAAAAACTCAAAGCGCCAGCAGAAACTGAATGAAGATAGATGGACAGACAGACAGATATGTGCTGTTTGACATTAAAAGATAGAAAGCACAGACTGACAAACCTTTATCTTTACTGTACAGCATACAAACCTGTTCAGAGTAATTCAGTAGCAGCTTAAATATCACAAGAATGTCTAAATGTTCTAGAAAATCAAACCACACAGTATTTAAACGTTATGAAGAGGTTATGGAAGGTCAATGATCCTGTAGGACCTTGTGAGCTCGGATGGATGCTGCCCATGTCTGGGAGGGAGGAGTTAATCCCCCCAGCTGCCCTCACAGCCCTTCACAGGTCACCAATGCTGCAGCAGTGCAGCTTCAAACCACACAGTTCAGCGGTAACTTAGGACGCTTTCACTTGTGCATCGTTAAACTGATCCGTGTCTTCTTGTAAAGCCTGAAGCGTTTAAATGCTGTCTACCATGCTGTCTACTGCGTGTTGCACTTGTCAGTAACACTAACGTTTATTGTCATAAGTCCAAACTTTTGCATTTTCTTCTGGCGTTGCTGCGCTAAAGTAATCAGTCTGGTTTGTTTTTACGCACAGCCCGAGTGCGCAACGATTCCAGTCGCAGACCACACGAGCTCGTTTTGCATTAATGAAGAACAGGATGCCTTTTGTTTTTGCCAGTAAATGTCCATCACCTTTGGCAAGTGAATGACGGAGCTTTACAGTCATTTCTAGCGCGGGACAGTCTGCTTCTCTCTCTTTCTGTCGACCAATCCTGGCGCAGCGGCGGAGCGACACACCTGTATAAAAGCGGATTCCGGGTCAGCTGACGTTCAGAGGGGGAAGCGATGAAGATGACAGGGTGCTGAGGAAGAGCACAGAATCTCTCTCTCTCTCAGATGGGGGTGTTCTGCGGGGCGCGTGTTGTGCGTTTTTAAGGATGGATGAGCTCTTTAACCAAAGCGCAGCGCCGAACCAAAGTTCCGCTGGAGATGGCAAGTTCACATTCGAGGACATCGACGTGAGCGCGGATGGCTCTCCCATCCTGAGGATATTCATATCGGTGGTGTACTCGGTGGTGTGCGCCGTCGGCTTGGTGGGGAACCTTCTCGTGTTTTTTCTCATGAGGGTGCGACAGGGTCGCAAAAGATCCACTATAAATGTTTTCATCACCAACTTGGCAGTGACGGACTTCCAGTTCGTCCTCACGCTGCCCTTCTGGGCCGTGGACACAGCCCTGGACTTCAGCTGGCCGTTTGGAGACGCCATGTGCAAGATCGTCCTGTCGGTCACCGTCATGAACATGTACGCCAGCGTCTTCTTCCTCACCGCCATGAGCGTGACCCGCTACCTCTCCGTGGCTTCAGCCCTGAAGAAAAGGTCTTACAGAAGGTCACGGTGCGTCAAGTGGGTGTGCGCGGTGCTGTGGCTGGCCGCCACCGCAGCCACGGCTCCCACGGCTGTTTTCTCCACTGTGACGGTGGTCGCTGGAGAAAAGCTGTGCCTCCTCAGGTTTCCGGAGGGACACGACTGGCTGGCCCTTTACCACATCCAGAAAATATTGATTGCCTTCGTCATCCCGATGTTCATCGTTTGCGTCAATTACATGATGCTCCTCCGCTTCGTCAGGCGGAAAAGCATGGACGGCAGCAACCCCAAACGGAGATCCAGGGTCACCAAGTCTGTCGCTATTGTCGTTTTGTCCTTCTTCTGCTGCTGGATGCCAAACCATGCCATCACCTTCTGGGGCGTCTTGGTCAAATTTAACGCAGCCAACTGGGACACGTCATACTACACGGTGCACACGTACGTGTTCCCGGTCACGGTGTGTTTGGCGCACACAAACAGCTGCTTGAACCCAATCCTTTACTGCCTGATGAGGCCGGAGATCAGGAAGATGCTGAGCGGCTTGTTTTGGAGAGTCTCCAGTCCCACTCAGAGCAAGGCTTGCGCGACGCGCTCCGTTACGCACATAGAAACCCAGGGAGTTGTGCCCCTCCAGATCATTGACAACACGGAGTACACGCTATCCATTATAGACCGTAAAGGTTCATCAAGTTCTAAGTCAATTCCATACACCCACTGAATAAAAAAAAAATATTTATTTATTTATTTGTTTGTTTGTTTATTTTTGCTCCATCAGCTGGCATTGCTCGTGCATAATGTGTTCACAAGTCTGAAAATCACAATATTCTGTGTTACGAGTCACATGGAATGATCATTTCGTGTGAAAACTATAAAACACTTGACACATTCTGTGATTTTTTTTCATTGTATAGTGACAAAAAGACTGTGACAGGACAGATCAGCCCGGCCACATGGACAAAGGTGGAAATATTCACTGTTGGACCCTAAAATATGACAATGTTTTTGCTATGATATTCACCATGTAAAGCCTGACTGTAAATAAATTGCTTTTCCATCAGAGAAAAAATAAAATTGGCTGATTATTGCTCCAAGCTAATTACATTTTGTGATAGCTTTTGCATTTGTCTTTAATTATAATAATGACATTTCAGAATTGGCCAGAGTTTTGAATCAGTTCTTCGGTTTCTGGATGTAAATCATATCTTTAAGAGGTTCAACGCTAATGAGATGGTTCTAATGCTGTGCCAAGCATCACTGCCTTCACCTGTAAAACATATTTATTTTGATACTTTGCCTCCATTATCTGTTATGTAGTGGGTAACAGTGAGCTATGAAGTTACCTCTGAAGTCCAAACAGCAATATATAAAAACCAAGCTATGTTACATAGTGAAAAACTTAATGGATTTTCTAATTGAAATGCTAAATGGCCACCCTAGATGCTACTACCACTACAAGCTAATAATATACAGACTCATTCAATACAAGTGAATATCATTGAAAAGTCAATTTATTTCAGAAACTTTATTACCAAGTGAAACATTATATAGAATAGTTCCTCCAACTGATGATTTCCAGCCTGTGTTTCGGTTAATTATGATTTTCTGCTGACAATGAAAATGTGACATTTAATTACCAAAGACCAATTAAAGAAAATCATTTTAAGATACAAAGATGTATCTTAAAATGGCTAAGTTAAATGCTTAACTTAGTCATTTTCGACTGGTGCTTTTAATCTGACAAGTGAGCCTCATCAGAAAGTATATTCTAATCTAATGTTTTGAATATGACTTTCTTACCTGCTGCATTTAAACACTGCAGCATGTTCATTAAAGAAATGTGTGGATTAATGAGATACAAAACATACGAGTTAAAAAAGGTGAATATGTGAATTTTAGATGGTGGTTGGTGAATTCCTGAAACAGAAATCTGCCTTACGAGAACCGTCTTAATTTTTACCTCAAACTTGGATATTTCAACTTTTAAGCTAAAATGCAATACAAACAAACCACTAAAGTTTCCTTCTACCTCTCAGCAAACTGAGTAAGCACAAATCCTGTCACTCGGCTGCTCATAAACGCTACAAAGATGATAGTTGGAAAGCTTGGTGTTTGGTGGTACTTGTTATAAAATGTTTGAGAATGTTGTTCTTCCTGTGAGTAAAAAAAAAAAAATGCAAATGTATGCAGTCAATCTCTCCTTGAGCATAGAGTGCAGATGCTGATTTAAATAAATACTTAACGGAGCGTTAGATTGAAGAGAACCGTTGAAAAATGATTTTCATCAGTCCAGCATCTGAGCTGGACTGATGTGTAACCAAGAGGAGAGATAGCTCATAAATTTCCATCTGTCATCTTTTGGCTAAAGCGAAGACCCTCCATAGACAATCGAGGAAAGTTGCCCACCAGGCAGGTTAAAGGTCAGGGAGTCACCTGGATGCAGATGGCTTGATCGGCTTCCAGCTTTGTGTGCTGATGCTTCTCTTCTCCGTCTACGTTTCTTGTCCTCTGCATCCTTTTGCGTTGCTGTCGAGAGGTTTTGTGTGATCTCAAAATGCTGTGATCGGGTCACTTTTTCCATTCTTCCTTTTGCTTTTCCACGAATGCAAAAAAAAAAAGAAAAAAGAAAAACAGCTGGAATTCTGCCCGTTCAGTGTGTTTAGGTTGTGTAAACGAAAAAGGGGTTTCACAAGCTCTTAAAATGAGGGAATACGTTTACGGTAGTAAGAGTGAACTTGAATAAGCTTGGTTTAATTAAAACTGCAGATTTAACGGAGGATGACAAAGCTTTGGGCTCTTAGCCTCGTTTATGGTGCAGCTAATACCATTACAGAGTGCTTTTTATAGCATGTTGGCATGTGTCGCCCAGCCGCAGGCTGCCCTCAGGGAATGCTTTTGTTAGTGAGACGTCTACAGAACTTTTTATATTGACTTACAGCTTTTGATTTGTACACTTACTTCCAAGTAGACAGAATGTATTTAATATTTCAATGTGGTCTTGATGCATTTCTCTACAGGCTTTCTGGATATTCTTAGAAGCTCAGTTTCTGTCCAGTAACAGTCTTTATGCACATTTTGTTTTTGATGACTTAACACTGATTTTGAAGAGCTCAGTTTTACTTATTTTGTTCCATGTAAAGCTTTTTATTCCCATTTTTGAATCTGGAAACAAATATCTAAAATAAGACAGAGTGCCGTTAAGCTAAAATAACCTTTTTCAGGCGATTATCAACTATGCTAATACATCTTATGGCAGATATTTTATCTCCAAAGATATGATATATGCACAGCTAGTGGAGAGAGTTTTTAGCCTCAAGCATCTTCTTTCAGACTGAAAGACATGGATTAAGAACGTAAAAGATTCCAAGAAAACCTTTATGGTATGAAGAAATGAGATGTAATTTGAACTTTTTACAAAGTTCTTCATATGCAGAAAGCAGATGAAAGTTTGAGAGTCAATTGTCTTTTAAATTGTCAGTTTAAAAGTCACACCTGCATCCTGGTTTGTCACTTTTTTTGAGTTTGCAAATCAAAAAGTATATTTATGTTGCCAGTTTTTTACTAAACAACATCATTGCAACTTTTAATCTGCATCACTATTAATTAAAGCATGTATTACGTTAATTAATTTTAAGTTGTCTATTTTTGATTTATTGCATATCGCCTAGGTTGTCTTGGTCATTTTCATTCTCATAATTTTTAGTACGGCATACTGTATCATTTTCAGTGGCAGTAAAAACAAACCTCGCCCTCGGGGATCAATATGTTTTCTTGATGGCAGTATTCTTGTGAAACTGCTTTGCAGGTGTCAGCAGCACAGACATGCTTTCCACCACACAAATGGCTCTGTCCGTTGAAACCTACCCTGATTTATTACAGTTATTTGAGATTAAGAAAGCAATATTGACAATTTAATTTGCCTCTGTGCACCTGCAGGTCCCAGTGTTTCACACACAGCGTCAGAATCTGAGGAGAACCTGGAAAGTATTTAGTAGCATTGATAGAAAAATTATTTCTGAATCCATTTAAGAAAGGCTGTGTTGTGGGATTATGTAACTAGATCAACATAAAAAAACAAGATGCAAACAATGTGGCAAGCCAGTAAATTAAAATGACTCTTCAGATGCTATTTTTGTAGTGGGAAAAAGACATGATTTTCCTACATATTGCAGTCTCCCTGTTATATATAAACTTTTCATCAAAATATTTGATGTAGGCAACAAGTAAATGTTTACATCAGAGGTCATTTGTAATCTAAAGACAATAATTTCAACACATTTTATGTCACATGCAAAATAACGCAACAGCAAATACATAAAATCAATGAAAGGAGACTTAGTTTTAATTGTACTGTAGTTTCAGATGCGTTTGGTAAACACTGCCCCTTACTGGTGGCTCCGGGTCAATACAACAAAATCCTCAATGCATCGAACCGCACTTTTCAGAAGCAAAGTGGATTTAAATACCAGACTTCATCTTCATACAGGTACATCCAAATTAATATGAAATGCTCAGCTCAGCAATGCAACAAGTAAAACTGATTTAAATAAGTTCATTAAGCACATGGGGATATATTTAAAAAGTGAATTTCTGCTAATTTTGAGTTTACCGCTAATGAAAAGAAATCCGTTTCTCAGAAATTGAGCAAATATTAAGATACAAAAAGAAAAAAAAAAAGTATGTACTGCCAATTTTGAAACACAGCTCTACTGAAAAATGTGCCCATAAGCTCTAAGTCATTGGTTAGGGATATTTTTGCATGACTTGCATTGTGGCATGGAGACAATCAACCGGAGGCTCTGTCAGATGTTCAGGAAGTTCAGATTCTTTGGAGCTCATCGACATCCAGATGCTCCAATGATTTGGGTGGAGAGAAATTGAATGCCAGCACTCCACTTAATGTCATACAACCAGGATATCACATGGGTGATATTTTATATAGATCTGTTGATCAAGCGTTTTATTGTACAGAAATTAAAAACAACCAAGCCAGTTGTAAATCAAATCCAAATGAACCAAATTCATTCAAGTGTCATGGAGCCACTTGACCTCAAGCCTTATGGTGTCATGAATAAAATAGAATCTACTTAGAAACAAAGTGTCAGGTAAAGATTACTGGTGGTCAATACAAACGATAAAATGAAACTAGCAACAGGAAAGAAACTAAAGAAGACAACAATAAACCAAGAGAGGATGATACTAATCAAAGAAAACTAAATGGAAATGAATGAAGAACAAAATGCAAGAATAAACTAGAACTAAAGTAAATACAGAGGAATGAACTTGTATGGCAAGACCTTTCGAACAATAATTAACACAGAGGCAAGAATAAACAGTCATTGATTTCAGGTAAAAGGTAAAATAATATTGTTAAAGTGCCATGGGTTTGTTGAGACCACATCTAATACTAAGTATAGTATTAATTTTATATATTTATTTCTTCAATATCATTTTTCATGTCAGTGTTAATGTCATGATGCTGTTAAGTGACTCCATGACACTTTTAATCTGACTCATTAGGATTTGACTAAGAGCCAGCTTTGTTCTGTGTAATTTCTGTCCAGTAAAACTATTAATCAATAATCAATAGACAGGTCTATATAAAGATATAATCCACGTTTGTGTCCCATATTTGTATGGCGTTAAAAGGAAAGCTCTGGTTTATGCAGTAAATGCCATGTGGGTGAAATTTTATGGATAATACTTTGATGTCCCATTCTCCTGAAGGCAGCACAGAGCTGCACCACCAGAAACTGTCAGAAACACTGAAGAGAAGAAGAGTTATGATTGATATAACTGCAGTTCTGTCCATGTTTTCATGTTGCAGAGCCGAGTCTTTTTGCAAATAGTTCAAAGTTTAAACTGGCATTGTTGTACATCCTTTATCTGATCATTTTGTGCAATATTTAACAACTAACATTGTAAAATGTCACAGAACAAGAATATTTTTTTCCACTCTGATTGGCTGCTGATAGGCCTACAATATACTTGGTCCAACTTCCATGCTTGATCCATCTTCTATAAACAGGGTGTGTAACAAATATGAAGCCATGGATTTATTTATGAAATGAAAATTCAGTTATTTAAAGTACATCTTAAATGACACTGATATATGTAAAGTCATTTCTGAGCTTTCTCAACACGAAATGAGTAACACAAGTTTCAGTGAGTTTTTATAGTTTTAGTCTAAAATATTAAAGAGTTGCAACTAGACTATAGAATTGATCTGTTGTAAAGTTGTTCAGGAATTATCTCTGGAAGTCAGTCACCTTGATTACAAACAGCAATATTATCTTACCATGTTGTAAAAGTTTTGAAATTAGTTAGAAATTGTAAGTTGGTAAGCATCTCCCAACCGTCTCAGCAGAACATTGTGATAACGCTTTAAAAAGAACAAACAAATCCATTTCCACATCAATTTATTCTCTGCTTTTCTTTCAAATTGTACAGCAACAGGTACAAGTTTTAATAACAGAAATGATGTGAGAGGAACATTTCCAGTCCATTTGCAGCCGAAGCTCTTTAGATAACCAATAAAGACAAAAATAAACATCAGCCATGTTTCATTTTTGACCATATTACAGCTTTCCACATCATGTCAACGAAACACATGGATCCATATGTGTCTTCTATATTCCTATTTGTAATATCTGCTTATAAGTTAGTATTTCATGCACACCTTTTGCTCTGATGCAGTGCACAATAAAAGGCATGAAACCGTCTCGTACTGTGATCATTCTGTAGCACAAAGCTGTTTTTTTTTATGCTTAACTTAAAAAAAGGAATGCTATATATAATGTGGAAATATTATAAAAAATGTAATACTGAAATTGAATTTAAAAAGGTACATGGTTATTTACAACTTCAAGTTCATTTTGTACAATGTAAAAAAAAAAGTGCATCGAAATTATTTAAAGAGCATCTTGTGTTTGAGGATGTAGGATTCAGGAGCGTCTTTTTCCATAAGTAAAGAAAAGCATCTGAAAGCTAAACATCATGCATCTCATTTTTCTTCTTTCATAGATTCTGACAACTAAACACAATGCAGATTATTACTATGTAATGCCTTGACAGCGGCATCATCGGTTGGGTGGAGAGTCACCCATGAGGTGTTTTACTAGGTACAAACTTTTTTTTCTTCTTCATGGTTAATTAATGTTAAATAAATATGCACAAATAGGAAATAGCCATAAAAATGTCGAACCAAATTAATAGAAACAGTTCAAATTTTTTTTTTTTTTTTTTTTTTTTACATGAAGCCAGGAAGAAAAATACCACCACAGCTCCAAGAGCTGTGGAGGGACGGCACCACAGGCAGTGGAATACGGAGAAAAAAAGTGGGACCGATGTTGTATCAGTGCAAGAATGCTGAGTGAGTGCGACAGTGCTGACTCGAGGGCCAGGGGCTGGTGACGCGGGACAGGTCCAGTGCACTGAATAAAGCCTTGCATCAGCGGACATGCGGCCCTGTCTGTGTGACAGCCACTGCGGGGCCGGGGAGCGGCGAGGTGGGAGGGGGGGCGTCGAGGTGGTCCCTGAGTGTCTCGTCCCCTGTGGGAAAGGTGTCTGCAGGACTCACTCAGCCTGTGTTACCGCTCCTCGGCTACTTTGCCGTTGGCCTCCTGCTCCTCCTTGTCTTTCCGTTTCTGTCTCCGGAAGAAGCCAAGCTGCACGGATGATGGGTCATATGAAGAAACAAGGTTACGACTTTGTGCTGGAAATACACGTCACTACGACATCATTTGCGGTAGCATCAGGTGTGAACCATTTTACACAAAACAATGAGCAAAAAGTAGCATGAAGGACTCAATTTAAACCACTACTTCTCTCTTATATAGCTTCATAGCAGGATCTGTTATTATTACATGTAAACACAACTATTTCTTTTCACGAAGCACACTGGAAAACTAAGTAGTTGATGCCAGGATGCAAAGCGGGACATGAGAACCTTACCTTCCACAGAGCCAGGCTGAGAAGAGCTAATAATAAGAGACCCCCCAGTGTGCTGCCAACAATAATCCAGGTAGGGATTCTGTAATCCCCCTCCTTCCTGATCTCCAGGATTATCTGTCAAACAACATCAGAAACATGTCACTGCACCAAAAACACTCAGGTGTCTTGACGCTTCATTATATGATTAATATAAATATTTCTTAGTGTCGTGTCCATGATGCAATATGAGATGTAACATTAGCAATGCTTGACAGCAATCCATGAAAGATGATAGATGTTAATCAAGACTGAGAAGTGAGGGTGACACTTAGGGTTGGGATCTATGTTGGTAGATATACAGTATGTGTGTGTTTTATTCTGCAGACTTGTAAATGAGTGAGGTAGATCTGGTTAATGTCCTCAGCATTAATAAATCAGCCTGTTCCCAGCAGAGATCAGTCTTCTCTTGGTTTCTTTCACATTTTTTTTGCTTGTTTTTTTAGTGATCTCAGTCTAATACAATAGATCTGACAAATAAAAGCTACATTTTTGCTAAAAAGAAATATTGTTCAGTACTGTTCGTTATTAAAACTGTTCGTTGTAGACCTTTGATTCATCGTTTTTAAATGTTAATGATTTGCACTTTCCACAAATCATGAATTTCAAATAATGTCTTTATACGCACATTGCCACTTTTTATGTGGAAAAAATATTTACTGTTGCTTTAATGAGCATGAAGAGGAATATGGAGGAGTATGACAATGACTAATGACCAGTAGATGGCAGCAAAGTTCAAGAGTTAAGTTCATACATTGACAGCATGTGCTGCTGGTCCTTTCGGTCCCTCAGCACCACAAAGCAAATTCACTCAAACAGGGACATTCATAAAGTGGCTACACCTATCTGTGTTTGTGCTCCTTATAGTTATTGTTGCAGTTACAATTAATGTTCAGTCAGTAAAATGTGTCAATGACAAAAGTAAATATTACTTTCTTTTGAAAATGGTTTTAAAGGCTGCTTTCCTGAAACAGAAGAAACCAATAGAAAAAAGAAAACCAAGAGACAAAAGCACTGATCATAGTCTTAAACTGTTTTTAAGAAGCCAGTTTCGGATTGGGTCAAACCCGGGGCAGGAGCCGTTTCCAGCAGCAGTAGTTGTTGACTCACATGTCTGACAGGCTTTTCTTCATGTAGGAACATGGGGCTGGTGGAGGGGAGCTCCACTGAACCACTCATTATCAGTTCCAGGACTTTAAACTTCAGCTGGAGACAAAAATCAAAGATTGTGGCCACTATTTTACTAACAAGTCTCACACGAGAGGTAAAACAGCAAACAGTGAGCTGAACAGCGATTTGGTGCTGCGTTTACGGAATGCGTGCTTGGAGGTTAGAGCTCACTGCGTGTAACGTGTCTATCCTCAGCGCTCCTGTGATTCGCACTCCGATGTCTCTGTGGGAGGCTACGTTGACCGTGCACTGGATTGGCACGGTGAGTGTGTTGGACTGGTTCTGAGTGGAGAAACGAATTAAGGGTGATGACAAAGCTGAATACTATTATTTGTGGTCGTTCTTTTTTTACTTTACCAAGCGGGAGAAGCGGGACAGATCCTCCGGAGAAGCTCTGCTCAGCGCGATGTGCTGCGGCGGCAAGCAGCGTGTGCCGTCTCTCTGAGGGGGGGACAATAAAGTAAAGGTGACTTCTTACATCATTAATGAACTTGTATCCTGAAATGTTTGTTTACAGTAAGCAAAAATTATTTGTTTATTTATTTTCACCCAGTTTTTCAGTCTCCAATTTTTTTTTTCTGATTCCAGTCAAATCCAAGCATTTGCATCTTGGAACATTACAAACTGAAACATAATCAAAGAGAAGCCAGTGGTGTATTTTGTAATGGAGGATGTGACTTTTTGACCAGGGCGGGCCTCTCTGTGGTAGGCGCTGTGTAAACACTGGAAGAACAGCTAACTGTAGACCTGGAGATATTTACTCTGAATTGGTGCAACAAAAATCAACTGGATTTGATCTACAACACTAAAACGGGTCTCTGATTCACAGGTTGGACAAACTGAGGGGCTGTATTGAGGTTTTTAAAGTCTGCATTGCATTTTAATCTTATCTAGTCATACAAAAATCATACATACTTTGACAAATTCACTGAACATAGATTCATTAAGAGAAACATTTCAGATTTAATAGCTCTTTGACCTGTTTTGTGGAAGCTAGAGGAAACTTTTTGAATGTTCCTAGTATTTCGATTTGATGTAGAAAAACCCCCAAAAATAAAACAATGCCTACCAGATAAATTAGAGGGTGCAAAATTGTAAGTCATTCCTTTTTCTTTATGATTTGCTTTCAAAGAACCAGAGTGTACTTTGTGATCTTTTAAAGTGGCCCTGATCAATTGTCGCCTCAGAGCCTTTAAAGATGTTTTGTTTTGCCTTGACATTCGATCTAGTTCTAGTAAGTGATCATGGCTCCATGTTGAAAAGTGTTTTAACGAATCAGCTAAGTGGTTAAATGGAAGACAGAACAAGGGTCAGGCATAACAGAGGTCGGTCTAAATCAGTCTGTAGAGTCATTTTGTTCAAAACCTCTTCAAAGACAGCAAAAGTCCTGAGAGATGCAACATCCTACAGAAAGGTGTTTTACATTTTAAGTTGATATAACTCTATGGGGCTCACCATGAAAGAAGAGCGAAGGCGTGGAAAAAAAATAGGGAAAACTTCTGATTCATGGGTCAGAGTCAATTTTTTAACATTAAAATAGGATTTTTCTGCAGTTAAAAATGAGTTAAAAGGCAACAAAAACCCAAAGGATATTTTTTTAAAGATCTTTAGTATTAAGCTATTTATCGAGATGAATCAATATCTTTTACAAGACGGTGTGAGTGTTTGAAACTAAACATAAATCTTTTTAGGTTGTGTCAAAGACCATCACATTTGTTTATCATTCCTAAACATTTGCATCGGCCATGTAATTGTCATTTAAATGAAACGTATTCACGTCCGGGTTGTGAACTCACTTCATCGATATAGAAATCAAATATCTGCAGGAGTTGGTTCCCATTCTGTGTCATTTCTGGAATCTCGATGTTTAGCTGTAGATCTCTAACCGGGAAATACCCAAGGTTCTGAATCTGAGAGTCCCACAGAGATAAAAAGAGAGGGGCGTGAATGGTGTGAATTGTTTTCCTGTATGATACATTAAAGATAAGGAGGTGATCAAAATTCCTTCTCACCTGGAATGTGAAGTTGAAAGGAGGGCCGATAACTCCAGGCTCCTCCAGCGAGAGTTCTGGTTTGATCTCGTAGCGCGTCGGGTTTGAGTCCCTTTTGATGCAAACAGTAAAAATAAACAGGTACCCAAAGATTTTTAAGTATTTTTTTTTTTTTTGTTTAAGTTTACATTCCATTTTCACTTGAACTTAACAAATAAATTCTGTATTTTCCAAGTATAAATAAGTAACAGAAATCACTTCAGCAATGTTAACTGTTTGGTAGGAAGTTAAAGAATTTGACAAACCTGGTAAAGAGAAGGTCTCCCTCATAATTCAGTGAGTAATAAATATCATTAACATTATCAGCCCTGTTCACTTCTTCGCCATCGCTGTAGAGAGAACAAATACACACCTTCTGTCTTTCATAAATGTAGAAAACAGTGTTTAGAAGAGATCCGTCACATGGAGAAAGTGTGTAGTTTGAACCTGCTGGCCTCCAGGAGAACTCTGAGGTGGTCCAGGAAGACGGCACGACTGAACTCAAACTCCAGGCGAAACAACACCTACACCAAGGAAAAAGAAAAAAACCCAAACATTATTCTTTCTAAAACCCTGTAGATATAAAAATGCATCAAAGTAAAGTAGATAAGAAGTTGAAAAGTTAATCAATTTCAGTAACTTCACTCAAGAAGTGAAACTCGTATTCATGACAAAGTGATGCACGTCAAGCGTTTATTTGCCATTTTGAAGATTTATACAGCTAATAAAAACCAACATTTATTTTCTCAAGATATTCAAATATTGCAGAAGTCCAGTTAAAAACATACGACAGAAATGTTGGCCTTCTCAGTTCTACGTACTTAACAGTATATGCCTTACAAGACCAGCAGATGACCTGGTTTTTTAAAAAGACTTTTTCCTTCCACTGAATGTTCCACTAATATGCTTGGATACATCCTTTTGTGAACAACCAGGTTCTTTCACAATGACCCTTTATTGGCTACCCTCCACCCATTGGTGTCTAATGGAGAGCCAGCAGTCTTCGTCATGACTGTGTCGGTCAAAACATGGTCACAAGATAACATTTATGTTCTTTTTTTTTTTTTTTTGTCAAATTTAAATTTCTGAAGTTGAATTTGGGGTTTTCATCAGCTCTAAGTCGAAAGCATTCAAAATAAATAAAGATAAATGCTTGAAGTTTTCACTCTCTGTATAGTACTGAATGCTAATATTCTACAGTCATTCCTTTAGGAAATGGATCGTTGACATAAATAGACTTTTTGATAATTTTCTGATTGATTGAGGCGCGCAGTAAGTCAGAAATGTCTCCACAAGCTATTTTACAGATTTACGCTTCCCAGTAGTAAAGGCTCTGAATTATGGATTTAGCACAAGCACAGCAATAACCTGCTGTATTCTCTGGATTTAACCCCAGGCAGTCGTTTACACAGTCGGTGCTACTTAAAGACAGCAGGGGGAAAATCACTTTAGTTCAGGGAATTTCAAAACTCTTACAGGGAACAAATAGAAACAGAGACGGAAAAAGCGAATGATTAGAATATGTTCCCGAACAAAAGCAAAACAAAACCGGGGTCTGTCAAGCAGCGACGGTATGATCGGCACACAGAGCAGGAGCGGAGTCGAGTCGAGCATTGTTTACAATCCTCTGTGGCATAATGAAATCCTGATGGATCCAGTCTGACCACAGAGGAATTCACAACAAGGTTACCGGAGCTTCCCTCCTCCACGGAGAAGCTTGACTGAGATGAACCACAGACACAGCGCGAAGACGGTGACCTTATTGTATTTATTAAGACCAAACAAATGTGACGAGCACGCTATGACTGATGATACTCTTCATGTGAGTGAGTTATGTTCCTTCATTAAAAAAATAAACCTGAAATGAAACACGCAGAAACAATTGCTATCTCGGTTTCCTCCCACAGTCTGAAAAACATGCTCGTCGTATTAAGTGGAGACTTTAAAATCGCCTCTAGCACTGTTTGTTTGGCTCTTTGTTGGATCTGTGATGGACTGCTGACCTGTTTTCAGGCACCATGCCCCCTAAAAACTGACAGCAATGATGGATGGATTTGTAACTATGACACGTCAATAATGTGTGCAGTGAAAAAAGAAACTGTAATGAATAATAGAATGAACTGATTAAAACATTCCTTTGGATGGTTTTGAAACTGTAATTTTGTTAAATGTTCAGAACCTTTTTGGACATAAATAATGCAACTCCATTATGTAAACATATTAGGTTGTTGTACACCTACTGTGCCTTACAAATGTACTAATACCCCCGTGAATCTTTCACTCTTTGGCACATTGCAAACCAAATCGGAATTTCAGACGACTGACCAAACAGTAAGTAATGTGTTATTGGGAAGTGGAAGGAGAACTGTATGTTTCTGTCAGTTTTGGTGCAAAAACCACCTATAGGGATTTTGAAGTCTGTAGCAGATCTGAGCATTTTGGCGATTCTAAGCAAAATAGCTCAAACTCAGAAACTGGATTTACTGAAAGGAATGTGTGAAGATGGTTTTTCAAATCTCTGTGATATATGGGTTTTGGCTAGACCATTGTAATAATTAAACCATGGATGTTAAACAACAGTCGTCAGGAATCAGTGACCAGCAACGTTTGGTCATGATGCTGCTTGTTCATTAATGTCCTGGAACAAAACTCAGGGATCGTTGCAAACGTTGGTTTTTATCATTAAACATTGCTTACTTCATCAAATACACTGGAATTGAATATAATACATTGATGCTGGTTGCTGTAGTATGACAAAAGTATTAAAGATGTTAAAAATGTTGTAATATTAGCAGGAATAATTTGTTTCTTTTTTTTATGTTTATTGTTTAGGATGCCCATTAGCAGGGCTTTACACCCAGCTCTTCTTCCTGAGGACCTTCGTTAAAACACACGTACAAGAAAAAGTCAATCATATATAATGGATGACATATTAAACATACATAGCAATAAAACATTAATTGCTGGTCATACAAAAAGTTGACAAATACATAAAATCTAAAATAATTGACCATTTCAGCTATAAGTAGGTTGCTCCTATAAAGCTTTTTGACTTCTTTTTAAAAAACTGACTTCTGTTCAACTTTAATTACAGTTAATGGTAGAGAGACCCGTCTTTCATTGCTCTGTAAATAAAGACGCATTAGAGAAAATGTGTTTTTGTCCTGGGAATTTGAAAATGTCTTTCAACTGGATGTCTCATGACATATTCATGTGAATTTAAATTGTTCTTTAACTGAACAAACAAAAAACATGGACTTTGAAATAAATTTAAAAAATCCATGTTGATGATAGTAGCTAACACGCTATCATAGCCAGTCTACATTAAAATGTATGGCGTCTATGCTAGTCCTGTAGGAACAATTCAATGCTAAATAGCTTTATTCTGCATCAGTTGCTGTTCATCTAAGTCTTTGCCCAAATTATCTGACAATAGTCAAGCTGGGAGATAATTAAAGTTTTAACTACTAGCTTAATCACACCAGCTGACAGGAATGTGTCTTAATAAAGTCAAAGCTCTACTCATATTCCTTACAACAGCTTCTGTGTCTTGACCAAGACAATTTGTTATCCGTGTCTCTTTTCTTTTTTCTCTTGATTCCTTTTTTCCCCACTTGTCTCTTTCTTGTTTTCTTTTCTCCAACCACAATGCCTCCGAAAGGAGAAGGCTGACCAGCTTTGTGAAGATTCCTGCTACAAGCTTGGAAAAACGAAACAATTTTTATAATGGGGACATAAACTGGAATGAAACATGCTGAGAGGAAGCTTAACTAAACAAAGACACCAAGTAATGAGCACCAACAGGTACAAAACGTCGAGAAAACTAAGAGTGGATCCACAAGAAGCTGAGCAGGACGGCCAACATGTGCACAACGTAAAGGTCTAAAGTTTACAGTATTTTTAGGGGGGGGGTTTGTATTCTGCATTGGAGAGAAGCAACCAAAGAAGGCAAAACTGCCTGTTTCCTAAAAAAAAAAAAAAAGAAAAATAAAAATAAAGCTTGCATCAAAGTTCCTATTTTCCTTCAGTGAAAGAGTGGTTTGGACTGGTTTGGCAGTTGCCCAGGTGTACAATCATCCTTGTTTAACATTCACCACATTTTTAAAAGGAACTTGACCAGAGCAGTCCAGCTTTGTGGCTCTGGACGCTGTTCAGGCTGAATGAGCGGGTATGAATCACTCTGGGAGATTTAAAGGGTGGCCGGGTGCTCCAGGTTCAGCTGCTGGAGAGAACCAGCACAAAAATGCTGGATGTTTTGTTGCCCGGGAGACGAGCATTGTTTGCTATAAATACATGGTAAAGCTTCTTCCTTTATTTCTCCGCACAAAATTTACGTGAATATTTAAAGCGAGGGAGATTATTGTCAGCACATGAACAGAAAAGACGGGTTTTAGACCCAAGAAGAGGGGTTTAAGTGCTTTTATATGAAAGGCGAGATAAAAGACCAATGTCATCCTTATCTGGGTTCATCCAAACATCACCTTCCAAATAATAAAGTTAAGTTTCTTCCCTTAAAAAAAAACTGAGCTGAGTGGAGAGGGTTAGAAACAGCAGAATTGATAGTAAAATCAGAAACAGATGAGGGCAAAATGAGATCGCAAACCTTTTCTCTCCATTTCACCTGGTGCACCAGTGATGAAGTAAAGGGGAGAAAAAAAAACTTCCTTCCTACAGCAGGTCAGTGTTTGGAGGACTGGCCAGGAATATCATAGCAATAGGTGGAGGTGCACTAAGGACAGGTCGACCCGTTCATCGACTCAGACACACACAGCACAGAACCAGTCACACAAATATTCACTGCATGGGGAGAACATAAAAACTCCATGAAGAGAAGCCAAAAATGATTAAATAAAAATAAATAATAAAAGCTTTGTGCAAAAAATAAAAAAATAAACTAAACACAATCCACAGTTCCTAGATTGCACAACCACCTTTAGCAGCATTTACTTGAATTAGTTATTTTGTGTCTCTCTCATTGTTGTGGAGACGTCTTGGCTTGCTTTCCATCCCATTGTTGCTTCAGTTCTTCGAGATTTGCAGACATTCTTTCTTGCTGCCTACAGTACATATAAAGTGTTTCCAGGCAGAGGAACAACTTAATAGAGAAGTAGAGTTAAAATCACTCACAAAGCTTTCACTTATACTGCTACAATGTTTGTAATTCTTTTGTATAATCTTTAGTTAACTTTTTAACTGAGCTATTCTTCTTCAGGTACTATGACTGGAAGAATTTAACCTTATTTTACTTTCATACTTTGCTGTTTTTATTCACTTCCTGCTTGCAAATTTGCAAATTTCTCACTTGTGGGACTAAGAAGGAATTGACTGGTCTTATCTTCATTTCTAAATCTCTAAACTGCTATCACTTTTCCACAACATAACAGGTGTTTGGTTAGAAAACTGGTTACTCCAGCTCAGTATGGTTAATATCCACTGAAAGATCACAACCTGCAACTTATGACTATTTTCTTTGTTTAAAAATCCGTCATGCATTTGCATAAATCAGCATGGCATTTTTTTAATAAACTTTCTTTTTAAGTTTAAGTGGTTTTTATTGTAAAGTAAGTAGACATGGAATAGGGAGGGGAGAGAATCGGAGACATGCAGTGGATGCCCCGAGACCTGGAGTCAAACCCAGGACACACTCTTATTAACTGAGCCACCCAGCGCTCCCATCATGCCTTTTTTAAGATTCTAGTAGTTTCAAAACAGCAGAAATTAACGTGGCTTAACTGAAGAACTGACTCTTTTGCTTCCCTTTTGCTATCTACAACAAGTAGTATATTTACTGTTTATCAGCTTCTTAACAGACGCCCCACTCACCTATAAACAAAGCTAGACTGACAAATCCTAGCCGGGAACTTTTTAAAACTTGAAAGTTTATTTTGGACGGAAACAAAAAAGAGTAGAAACTGCTGTCTAATTCTAAGGAATGTTTAAAATCTCGTCAAGGCTTCGTTTTTAAAGCCGTAATTGAAATTTTACTGTGCAACCTTCTTGATTTCAGAGCCGACTGATTTTTATTTGCTTAACGTAAGCAGTTCCTCCTCTTGCTTTGCGGTTGAACTTTCAGATTTAGAGTTCAAGCGGCTAGAACTGAAGTCAGGAATTAAGAGCATTAGGGAGAAAAAGGTATTAAGTTGCAGCAATTTAACAGGGTTGTGAGGGATGTTATCTACTCCCAGGCCTATAAATAAATCCCACTTAAATCCATTCTGGATACAAATTAAGACATGAATTCTGATTGTAATCTTGAATGTGTTGTTTGGTTTAATCGAGCCGTTAACTCAGATGTAATAAAAAGAAAATGCAGATGAAGGTCATCTTAAAGATACAGCTTATGTTTTCAAAGTTGTCATCTCTTACAAAATTATTAGTGTTTTGTTTTTTTTTGTTTTTTTTAGAATGGAATGTGATCTCAGAGTAATTCACATTGTGTTTATCTTACCTGTGATTTGGCTCGCATGAATGGTGCACTGACATTGCAGATCTTCTCATTTCTCTTTTTCTCCTCTGTGTTGCAGTCGATTTTGATTTCTGAGGTGTCCTGAGATAATAAACAACAACGTTCAGATTTTATTGCACGGAAGAAGACGAAACTGCAGACCAGATAACAGATCGAGTCGTACCTTCACTATGAGGCTTGAGAAGCGCAGATTGGGCGTGTATGTGATATTGACCAGGGCGTTGTAGGCGTTCTCCCCTCTGTTCTCCAGTTTGACGTCCACCACCATCCTTCTCTTGTTTCCCTCAATGACCCGCAGCGACCCTTCTGACCCTGCTCTGCCGTGATGCCGGCAGAAAACGCCACGAGACTGCACAGGACGAGCACAGAACTGTCTGGGAGACAGTGAAAACAGAAGCCAGAAGTTGAGTTTAAGGAGCGTAGGTGGGTGAGAATATGCTTTTTGAGACCAACAGAAGTGCAGACTTTACTGCTTCGGTGCAGTTACATGCTTTTGTCAGTGTCTTGTTCTAGTTTCTTTTTCAAACTTTCAGCCATCTCGCCATCGTCAGCTTCTGATGTTCCAGCCCTCATCAAGCTTTGGAGATTGTCACAATTATTTGTCCCCTGGCTTTTTGAGGATTGACCACTAAAAGGGAAGTTTTTAGGCCATGGATCCAGAGGTTTAATGTAACTTACGTGTGTCATCTTAGCATTACATTTTTTTTATGATGTGATTGTTCTTTTCCGACCTTCTGCGGATTATTGGGCTAAGGGGCTTTGATCCCATTTATTCATGGACATATATTTTTAGGAGAGAACAGTGAGTAAGCAACCAGTCAGCTGTTGCTGACTCAGGGGTAGTGGAAGCAGTCATTGTTTCTTCTTTGGACAGATATTGCAAGCAGTCTGACCCTCCCGCATTCTTAAGAGACGGGGTCATTTTGACCTCATAAGCTTTTTACCTTGTGTGCTTTTTTACAAGGGTTTTCTTTTTGTAGTTTTGGGAACTGACGGTCTGACGGGACACCCTTCATCCCCCTCTTCCCCGCTCTCCGACTGTCACATTTAAGTCGCGGAGAGTTACAGGATGCATCGCCTGAGAAAATAACTTCCCCCCCAAGTCTCTCAAGTCACATTTCACAACTTCCTGCACAGCCCTTGATGTTTTTCTTATTGAGAAGAAGCTACTTTATTGCCTTTCTTTACGATATGTTAGCCTCCAATGTAGGAACATTCCTGAGCAAGCTTTGCCCTGGTGGCAACCTTTGGTTGAATCATTTTAAGAAGGGGATCCTGGACCTTCCTGAACTTTTTGGAGAATTTCATTCACTTTTCAAACTTTTACCCACTTTCACCCACTGCTACATGTGCTGTGATTAATGTAAGTGTACCCACTTTCGAGTCATCAGGTCGTTTGCGCTCTGCAGGGACAGGTCGGGCATGCAGCGATCATCCTCGTCACAGCCATTCCAGAAGGGCAGCTGCTCAGACAAATGGATCCTTTTGTTAGCAATTTTACTTTGACTCAGTCTAATAATTGTTCACCAACTTAAAAGTACCCTCACCTCAGTCTTTACAACAGCAGGCCAGCTGTCATCTAGAACTGGTCCCTGGTCTGGATCTTCCAGTCCTACTTGCACAGCAAACAGAATGGGTCTTGCATAATCTGTGGTCTCCTATATATAAATAAGAAAGCCAGTTCACGCAAACAGCAATCACTGAAATAGGTCTGTCACTACAACTATATTTTCACTATTTCCTATATTTAGCCATAGATTTTCAAAAGCATCTCTGAATGCATAAATTGTTTGAAATTTCTTTTTTGAACTCAATAATAACCAAAAGTCAAAGCAAATTTTTTATGAGTGAATTACATTTATTACTTTTTTTATCTGGAGAAACAAAACCACTGAGGGAAAATGCTGGGTACGCGTTAGAATTGTGATTGGCCATAAAGTTTAGGAAAGATCAGCCAATCAAATCCTTCATCTATGTGGGTGGGTTTTATAATCATAGTCACTTATGATTAGAGAAAAACAATAACAGTTGAGCCTGAGGGCTTCTTCATTGCAGTTAACCGACTTCCCTCAGAAGCAGAGCGGCTATGTTAGCTATGACAACAAAGTTGCTGAAGCCGAACAGCTCAGTGTGGCATTCTCAGTCACACTTTTAACAAAATGTCAGAAATTATGGCTCAAAAAATACTCAGCACAATGCTCAATGTAGAGCAGAAATACAAGCATTTGAGTGGCTTTTCAGCTCTTCAGCCTGCACTGCAGGATGAATTTTAGTTTTGAAAATGCATGCTACTTATTTTGGAAACACTTTGCTTAAAACAGGTAATTTCCAATTAAATTAATGGGACTATGCACTGAAGTTTTCCTAGCATTTACAGAGTGTGTTAAATGGTAAGCTACTGGACTACCGAGACTCTCATCAGTAAAGGCATAAAAGGAGACAATAGCATATTACTACAATGGACATAAAAACAAGATAACTTTTACTTCTTCTATTATTAAATTGTGAGCAATTTGGATGCCATACTACTACAAATTGCACTTTTATAGGGATCTGGAAATCACTGTGGAGCCAAAATATAAAAGTAGGTCTTGTACATTTGCCTTACCAAAAGAATGGCATACAGTTTCATTATTCATTTTTAGGTGCATAGTTTTCTGTTTTTTTTTTTTTTTGTCTAAATACGTCTGTGCTCAGCAACAAGAATGGCATAAAGGCCATTCTTCTTTGTAAAACAGAACAGAATAAATGGATGCGCCACATTCTGGTTTTAAGTCACAGTCCTCCAACTGCTGTGGACCTACTTACTATGAAATTAAAATGAAACCACAAAATGTGATTAATGAACGACTAACAAGTCTCTATCTGAATCAATCGTCTAAGTTGGAAGGGAAAACGTAATATTCTTAAATTGTGGCGCAAAATCAATCACATCGGCCCCCAGGACAACCTTTGAGTAACCTTGTAGAAAATCTTTGTTTTGAAATAAAGTGTGGCTTAGATTTCATAGATTGTTGTTTCAATCACTGTGAAAAAAAAATAAAAATCCTCAACTTCCCAGCTCCTGGTTTGTGTCAGCTTTCTTGTGCTTTCTATGTGGATGGTTTTGTGTTTGGTTACTGTCTTTCATTCTGCATTCGATCAAAGAGTTCCTGAGTGTGATAGTTTGATTAACGGTCAGAGGACTTACCACAAACTAGAAATGTATTGTTTTTTGGATGTTAGTTTTCTTTTGCGTATGAATTATTGGACTTATACAACACTGAGCCACGGTTTACCACTGTGGCTCAGTGGTAAATGTCATTTAGTAATGACATTGCACAAGTACATCATTTTCAGCTACGTCTACTAGCTACAAATAGTAATCATACGTATCAGAACCCCTTTAAATTATCTAAAATACAAGAACATCAGAATTTTCCTTACAAATCCTCCTTGTTTGAGACATCAATTCTTTAACTATCAATATGAAATATTTACAAAGGAAAATAATCAAAAACATGAGAGCAATTTTGACTTCATGCCTTCATGTGACTTTGCTTTTCCACATTTTGAGCCTCACCATGACATGGAAGTAGATGTGTTCGCAGGCTTCACTTCCAGGAAGCAGAGTCAGGTTTTGAGGCTGCATCTTGCTTGGGTGATCCATCACGGCCCGAGGGTTGAAACGTCTCTCCAAAATGGAGACATTATACCTGATCCCTGTTTGGACCAGAAATGGGATTAGTAGTAACCACTTCTATTTTTATTCATAGAAGTTTGGCAGATTGAATTAAATTTATGGAGAATAATATCACTGCAGTACTGCAAAAAAATAATAAAATAATTTTCATGACTTGATCAACGTGTGACTATCCCATACAGGAATCCAAACTCTGTGGCTTTCCCCAGAACATATTGTGCTAGATGTTATTTGCTTATGGGCTTAAGTTGTAAAGGAATGAGGAAAAATCTACTGAGTCTGAAATTATTCATGCATTATGTTTGAGGTCAACAAGAGAGTTGGAAACCTGCAGGACTCTTAATGCAGAAATTCAATTCATATGTGGCGATATCAGTTATAAAGTTTTTAGGGGTTTTTTATGTTACAACTCTAACTTTAAATGTTTAAGGGCTTCAGAGCCAATTTCTGTTTTAAAAAATAAATTAAAAAATCTGGGTCTTTGTTTTGTAGACAATGCTCAGAAATATTGTACATAGATAAACATAAATGAGATTAACTTCGATTCAGGCAGAAGAAAAATTCGTCAGGCCGCAGGAACCTCTCGATCACCAGAACATCTGCCATGCATTACTCGGCAGACGTGACGAAGGGAAAAATCTAACAAATGTGTTCTGCAGCATTCAGCCATGAAGGGCAAGATAACTCCCCTTTTCTCTTCCTCTTTTCTGTTCTGGCACGGCCAGCAGATTTGATAAAGATGTCGTCGGGTCAAAAGTTTAACTCCCCCTGTGTACAATGAAGTGGCACTCTGATGCTACTGCTGTTAAAACAAATGGTAAGTACAGTAATACCGCTTCATGTGGGTCATGTTTGGTGGCACAACGCTCTTTGTTTTAGGATTACATCGATTTATCGTTTCATTGGTGCCAATTTCCTTAATTTTGGGAGATAGGTGATCGGCCAATCCTTACATGTGAGGCCGATCTGATTCCTCAATCTTATCTACCTCTGCACAGGTCTAAGAATTATTTGCTCTGCCAAGAGATAGGTTTGAGTGGTAGACTGGCACACAAAGTCATGTCTGTGCATTTGCAGTTAACAATAGATAGCAATTGGTGCACCCTTACTTCTTTTTGTGCCCTTTGCAAGAGAGTGGTCAACATTTCTTTATTGTGAATAGAAGCAACTGGAGATGCAAATTTATACACAGTTATAAAGACATCTGAATATGCCAAAGTTGTACTGACGTAGCAGTTTTCAAGGCCGCAGCTTCATTTTGGCAGAGAAGAAGTAGCGAGGCCAGAATCTCTTAACACTAGTAAAGCTTTTTCTCTGAATAGAACAATCCATTACAGTTTTTACAGTCAGCCAGAACGCTGCAGGGCTTTGCAAGTCTTTAATAAACTTATTTAATCACTTTAATAACCTAATCCGTTTTCTCATTTGTGAAACAATTATATTTGAATTGTAAAAAGGATTTCTAGATCCTAAGGCTCATAAAAGAAGTCAACACATCTCACAAGTCTAATGGTTATGTAACTAACCATATTTCTGTAACTTATCTTTGCGTTTCTGACTGAATTACAACAAACAGCTAAATAAGTATTACATAAAACAGCTTGGACAAATGATACAGAAGGGAAGGAAGTAGCAAACTGCAGATGTTATCCCTGCATATGATTGTTTTTGCTGGCTTACCTATTTCCTGTGTGGGAGGAATGGCCGTCCTGGCAGTGATGTTGAAGCACACAATCGCTGACATGCAGGTCACGTCTTTGCCGCCTCGCTGACAGTCTTTCACAAAAATATTCACCTTGCTGGGCTCAAACCTGACATTGGCGTATATCCGCACAACGCTCCTTGACCTGTGAGGGTCACAAAGGTGAAACTGTGAGGCTAAAGTGAGTTTCTGGAAAACAATGTGTCTGTTAACATTTTCTGGAGAGTGTAGCGTAAAATAATAACTGCACTAGCAGAGTTATATACAGACCAGAGGAGAACGGCAGCTCCGAGGGAACCCACTGCCAGATCCACTAAACCATCGTCATTCATGTCCATGGTGCCATGGATACTGCGGCCAAAGTACTGCAGGCCCGGAGCCAAATCAACCGCTGCTATTCTCTGGACGACAGACAGCAGATGAACAATGTGTTCAAATTATTACAACACCAGCTTACATTCAAATGAAGAAAGTGTTATGTGTGAAGTAACAAGAACATAATTTCGTAATGATTATTATTATTATTTGCATTTAAATATCACCAGCATCTTGGAATGATAAAAGTAAAAAAAAAATTTAAAAAAAAAGGTAATTGAGGACATTTAAAATAATTTTCATTCAGCAGTCTATAAATGTTGTAGTTTTTTATTACTTTGGTCAGTATGATTGACCCCTCTTCAGTCATACTGACTGAATTATTATTCTGCATCTCCAATGTTGGTCAGGACATACTATTGCTACTCCATAATCCAGATACAGCTCAACTTTTTGCTTAAACTGTATCTGGATTATGGATTATAAAAATCATCTTGAAGTTGATTTTTCAGTAGCAACTTGTATTTAATTATAGATTTAACTTCTATAGACTAAAGGCCATAAGCCTCCATTTGATTCTTCAGATAATCAACAGTGATAAAAACTTACCATTATGCAGTGCTCAGTTAAGTTTTAGTAATTAATCTGTCTTTTTTATTTGTCAACACTTAAAATGATAACTCTTTTAAAGCCAAAACATTAAATTCCAAAAAGAAATGCAGCAATTTATTAATATAACAAAACACAACTCTGTTTTAATTCAAGGGTGTAAAATTTACAGTGCGCTGGACCTTAAGGATAGATCAGAATACATTTCTCGTGATGGTATTATTTTTCGTCTTGGGCTGAAGTTGAATGCTCCATATATCAACGAGCGCCTCAAGTGGTCACATGATTATTGACAGAAACAATCATGAAATAAGTCAACATCCCCAGCTGTGTCAACCACATCCAGCGTCTGGCATCCCAAGGTGAGTAAATCTTCATCAGTGCAGACAGAGTGTCTACATTTCAAGCATGAAAAAAATCTTAGTTCAAGGAAACCCAATCTAACCCTATGTGAACAACATTATCTATTGTCTGTTATTAACTTGCACATTCACAGATACTTGAAGTAATGTCTGATAATGTCAGGCTCATGAATGTATTTTAGGGATTTCAAAGTGTAAATGTGTTTGGACACAAAAGCAAAATGTATAGAAAAATTGTGTTCATCTGTAATTTTTACGGATGGCCCACCTGTTTATATTTTCGTAGTATTCTGTTGTGCTGGCTAAAGAAAACGTAAATGGCGCCTTTGTGGTCGTCTTCCAGCGGAGCTCCCACCACCAAGTCGTTGAAGCCGTCACCATTGAGATCAGGGACAGGAGCGAGAGATGAGCCAAAGCGAGCGTTCTGGCCACCGTTGTGGATCTCCAACGCTCCTTCTGGGATGAAACGATTCTGAGCCAAGAAGAAAAAACATACATGCATCAAATACGTCCGTACAATCCCCAGGTTTTACAAACACTTTGATCACACAAAATCTGTTTTTGAAATTTTAAGAATAGGGCTTTTTCTCAAGTGAACATCAGTAATAAGGAATTTTGAACAATTTACTGTTTACAATTTAACAATTTACTGATTGATAACGTCTAAATATAATATAAAAATGTACCTTGTTTGCCTACCAATGGTATTGATTGTGGCACAGTTTAAAAAATATGCCATTTGATCAACATTTGCTTTGGACATAAGCTAAAATGTGACTTAGATGCCCTGTCTATAAGAATACAGCTTGCACTCCTATGTCTTTTGAATGTTTCCCATCAAGGGTTTTGTTGTCTGCATATAGATAAAAACTAGATATGTGCTGTGTAAAAATATCCTGATAAGCAACAACATCAAAAACAGGAGCCTAACAGGTTGCAGGTTTTCTTTAGTTGTGACTCGTTGAACTCTAGAGGATCTCTGTCGATGTCCTCTGGTACTGCACACACAGATCTTACCAGTAGATCCTTTAAGTCTTGTCTACGATATGGAGCCTACGTAGACTGAATGTTCACATTCCAGACATGTTGGAAAACATCCACATGGTCAGAATTAGGAGACCAGCTTAACACCTCTGACTGTTTTTGATGTTCAGCTAAAGAGCAGAGTAGTTTCAGACATCCTGCCGATGTATGACACCGCTGCAAAAAACAACGTTTGGCTGCTCTGATATTTAGACTGGTCAACAAAAATATTTAGGTGGGTACCAAAGGAAAACACAAACCTCTTTTGTCTTAAAAGTTCCATAAAACACAGCACCTTTTCTACAACCTTTGCTCCATGCAAAAATATCACTCATCACATTCTAAAAGAACTATGTGAAGTCTGTATGTGCGGCCAAAATGTAGTCACTGAATCCCTGGTAATAACCAGCCTTGCACTTACAAGTTGTTAAAATCAATGGTTATACTGCACCTCATCAGATTTGTTTCAGTAGACTCAGTCTGTTGTGAACCCGAGTCAACATGGCCTCTCATGCACAGCAAACTGAACAAATGGTAATTTATGCTGCTTTTCATGCTATATACTTCACCAATAAGGTAAGCAATGTTTTTAACTTCAATCAGTGCATATTGTTAAGAATCTGGCAAGATGGTATTTTGGATAATCATAAAAAAGACCCAGATGTTGCAGATTAAAAACAAAAATCTCACATACTGACGTTTTTTAATGAGGACACACTGATCAATCGTGAAAAGGCTTCAAAGATGTGATGGTAACGTCACAGGTAAAACAGGAGGAAGCATTTATTAAGGTTATATATTATAAAAACACATATACCCAAGTTAAGCAGCATGTGAGCTCAACTTTAATCAGTTGAGTGTTGGCCAAAAAAGATGCTTCAAAATAGCATTTTTACTATTTGTTTCTCAAAGAAACTTATATCCTAAATATAGGAACCGTATATGTTCTGTTTGTTTCCCAGTAAAATACTGATCGGGATATGAAAAGGATTGAAACTTTTTAACGAGTGAAAGAAAGTTATTGTGATTGCATTCATTAGAGTTTATTGCATCAATTATCTTCAAACCATTGCTGATACAGAAAAAGTAGACCACTTATTTTATATCTTTTTTTTTCTTTTTAAACAGAATACTGAGTTTGGACTAACATCTGTGTTTTGCACATAACTCTTTGTTTTCCTTTTCTTTGAACTGAAACTTCAGGCACTAAAAAAAAATCTGAATAATCTTACCTTTTGGTTCTGAAAGGAAAAAAGAAAGCATTATAGCTAAAGATATTTATTTGAAGTTCTATTCTTAGGAAGTGCTAAGTCCCATGGAAGATAACCGTGACTTCAGAGGCGAGCAGACTGCTGGAAAAAATTTCAGACAAAAGTCTGAGAAAATAGAACTGGAGTCCATTAGTAGTCATCCATATCATTGGTCTATTTGGCATCAAACAGTCATACAGTAATAAAACTCAGGGCTGCCAGATTAAACATGAGCTCACTTGTTTTTTCAGTTGTGTGAATGCAAGCGAAGTTGACTTAAATGGAGGCTTTTACTTCTCAGCTACCTGATGTGAGGATATGTGACAAAATAGGAGATTTATAAAGAAACAGGGAAACATAATGCTGTTTAATTTAAAACATACGGTTCGTGAGGAGGCACCGAAAGGTCACGACCAGTCCATAGCGAGACAGCTGTACGTGTCAGATGATATAATGTGTAGAGTATTATTTTTCATCCACTGCCAGATTTCAGGACATATTGTCCAGCAATTGAAATCGACTTTGCTGTACCTGTCCTAAAAGCTCCTTTTCTACCTCAACCTCACATTTTCTGAGGCAAGACATACAGTATGTCTCAGTTGAGTTTCCTCACTTCAATACTCCTTATTTGCACTGACGAGTCAACACACATGTTTTAAATTCAGTATGTGTGGTTAAGTCGGACTGCATCAGAATCACGAATACAAACAATATGAGGCAGATAGTGCTTTTACTAATCTTATAAACTGTAATTTCGGTATCTAGATTGCAGCTTAAGGTTGCTCTACATATTTTAACTGAAATTAATTGAAAACATATGAATGAAGGATTTTTAAAACCATACAATTTTCCTTCAGCTTCACAACTATGCCTTATTTTGGATGCTCTCTCACATAATTTCCAAGTTAAATACAGTTACGTTTGTGTGTTTAACATTAATAAATGTAGAAAAGTTCAAGGGGTATGGTGGCCAAGAAGCACCCAAAAGAATCATAAAAGATTTAGAGACTTTCTGTGAAGAAGTGAGAGACAAAAACAAAGTCTTCCTGGATGCGTGAACTAGGTGACTAACTAGTAACAGACTCAGCATTCTGCTTGCCAATACAAGTTTTTCAAATAAGTATTAAATCCCATTTTCCTGGGAAATCAAATTTTATCTAAACGTTTTTGAACAAATTTCAAAAAATAATCCTTTGTGTTCATCCACTCCTGAACAAGAGACGATGTCAGAGGTGTCTCACCTTGGTTTAGGAGAAAACGGACTGGAAAACTGCTTAGTGTTCAAACGTTCACTATGAGCTGGAAGTGAATTTAACACGTGATTTGGAAACGCCCCAGAGTAAGAGTGGAAAAGCACAGAATTCAAGCTGCTTAATGTCTAGGTATTTTCCAGTCAGCGAAGTTTTCAGGAGTCGTGTCATCTTCTGCTTTCTATAATTTCACAGTTTTTACTCAAAGCCTGTATCAGATCAGGCACCAGAACATTTTAGAGTCCTTCATATTTCCCTCTGCTTTCTGCCTTTCTTTGTGGAAATGTGGATTTCATTTTCCAGCAGGGCTTGGCACCTGTCCACACCAAAGATGTCAACACCTGTGATTGGCTGAATGACAATCATATCACTGTCGACTGGCCGGCAGAGTTACGTGACATAAAACGCTGTGATGACTCTATGGACTATTGTCAAGAGGCTGATGAGAGACACCAGACTCAATGCAGATTAAAACAACCTGTGTGTTTTATATTTCCTATAATTCCAAGTTTTATTAATTGTAAGCTATAATCATCTATGTTAATCCAAATTAAATATACCACTCTGTAGTATAATGCATCTAAAAAATGTAAGAGTTTAATCTTGAACAGAATTACTGAAATAAATTAGCTTTTAGGTTATCTTCTGATTTATTGAGATGAACCTGTGTAGCCCTATAATACATATGGTTCTGTTTCATTAGTTAATAAAATTCTTAGAAGATTTTTTTGTGGATATGTTTAGACTATTTAGAACAAAGATAATTAAAACACCAAACAAAAAAAAGCTAAAAGGAGGCACCTAAACTCGTCCAGAGAAAAGTTAGAAGGTCTAATGTGAATAAAAATTTTAAAAAATATTGGATATAATACTTCCAATAAGCAAAAAGTACAAAACCACAAAACAGGAAAAGTTTAGTCATCAAAAGGCTACGTAGGTAGGTTTTTAGTGCTTATTACCAATGTGTCAGGACACTATTTAAACTTAATCTGTGGAATCCCTGAGCACTTGCCAAGTATTTAATAGGACCACAGAGATGTATGCAAGTGTTTTTCCAGAACCAATTCACAACGCAGCATCTCAAGCAACACCTGAATCAACCACATCATTAATATTAACTGCCCTGAACATGTGCCATTTCTGTCTTAATGATGAGACACACTGCTAAGGTATGATTTGTTTATGTTTTGCTTGAAAGCTCAGACTTGCCACCTGTGATGTGGTTTTGGCCACAACAGACATTTAAGTACCTCATCCATGCCTGCTCTCTGAATTTAAACCATCTAAGGACATTCATTTTCCCAACAAGCGAGACAGACTGGGAGCACTGGGAACATTTTTCTTTCTGAAGACGCTTCTCGCGTCCAAAATGGTGTGCTGGAACCGGGCTCAGAAGGGGCAAAATACTTTCCTCCTGAGTTCACTCTCCACATCCTGTAAAGTCTGCACGCTGGCATGAAGATGTTTTCCCATTTGATCAGGAGAAGGTCACGTGTCAAACCCTGATTGTGCCAACAGATGTGGTTTAAAAAAAGCTGGGGACATCTGGCATAGAGCAGGTGTTGACCCACTTTTGTGATGTGAGTTGTTTCGCCAAAACTTAATTAAAACGGTCCTGTGTTCTGTGCATTTAGAGTCAATACCCACCATCTCGGTGACTCTGTAGATGTAGACCTTCCCTTTTTCCATGCCTGCACTGAAGAACATCGGGGCTGCCACCAACAGGTTGTCGGTTATGCCATCTCCATCAATGTCCACGGGCGCAATCTCACTGCCGTAGTAGGAGCCAATCTGAAACAGAAACCGACGTGAGATTATAAATCAAGCATCTTACTTTAATTGCACATTTCAGCTTGGAGGAATATTTTTTAAATCTCTACATCTGAACTTTTTCACATTCTGTCTTATAACAACAAAATTTTCAACACACTTTTTGGATTTCATGTTAGAGACCAACACAACTAAGCACTTAATTATAAAATGGAAGGGAAAAGAGGCATTTTTTAGGCATTTTGATGAATTCAAATAACAAAATGTTGCTTTATGGTATGCTTTTATAATCAGCACCTATAAGTGAATACTTTGTAGGACCTAATTATAGGGGCATATATGATTTGATCTGAACTGTAGCTCTGGTTGTATGGTTGCAGCCTTTCATTCATCTTTCCATCAGCTCAGCTTCATGTCCCTGCTGAAGAAAAACATTTTCACAAAATAATGCTGCCACCACTATGTTTTACTCTCGGCATATGTTACACAGCATGTTTTACACATATGCTGTGTAAGTTTTTCCTCCAGATTTACTGTTTTCCAAGTCGACCACAAGGTTCAATACTAGCCTACCTCCATTTTTCCCACTTTTTTTTTTCTTGTGCCCGATCAGGTTGTGGCTAACTTCAAAACAGATGTCTCACTTTTTTTCAACAGCGACCTTCTTATTACCACTCTTGCATAAAATCAAGGTTTAAAGAGCAACAACTACTTGTTTTCCTGTCAATAAATAAATATAGCTAAGCTGTGAATCCTTATAGCAACTCCAGAGTTTCATTGTGTCTCTTTGCTGTTTCTCTGACCAAAGCTCTCTGGGTTTGTCCTCTCTGTTTAGCTGGACGGATATGTCTTGGTAAATTTGCAGCTGTGTAATACTCCCCCCCCCCACCCCCCCCCCCCCCCGCTCCCTCCCCCCCCTCTCCCTCTCCTTCCCCCCCCCCCCCATCTTAATACTTCACTCAATATAATTTCTCGTTTATTCTTCTGCTT
>CAEGAG010148064.1:0-61558 GCA_903067065.1 Brachyrhaphis terrabensis
TAGACATTAAAGTGACCATTTGAAATATAAAACAACCATAAAAGCCCACAAACAGAATCAAAAGTACACAAAAATGACATAAATGACCAATAAATTGGTTAACAGCGGGCCAAATCAAACAATTCCTTAAAATATAGAACATAAAAAAAAGGAAAAAGAAGAAAAAAATACGTAAAAATTAAACAAAATGATGTAAACTTCTGCTTGATGTATAATCTGCCAGAGGAGTTTTTACAAGTTTTATTGTTCTCTTCAGCCAGCGTGTCTCTGTGATTCATATTATTATTTAAATAAAGTATAAAAGTACCAATAACTACCAATTTAGTACTCTAGAGAGTTTACATTCTTTGTAACATTTCCTCTCAGTTCAGATCATGTACCAGAAATGCAGTCATGTACATGAAACATGAGGAATCTGATCATTTAATTCCCTGTACATACATGTTTGTTTTTTTTTATCTTATAAAAAATACTACTGTGTTGATTCACCTCAGAATAAATTGGCAGCTTTGAAACATTTGGTGGCTGCTTTACCATTTCCAGAGATGGTTGCAACAGTACTTAGATTTTTTGTTCTCTAATTATGCATATCCAAGCTTCTGAAAACAGAATATGTGCAACCATACTTAGGAAATCTAGTCTCATCCAAGGTATGTGTAAACAAAGACATTGATAGTGCAGGCGACTTACAAAAGCTGGGAAAAACCCAGCACAGTGAATAATTTCCCTATAATACTAAATCTGTCATCATCATAGCAGCAGTGCCATTTGTCATCCATTAAGCACTTAGCTAAGTTTTGTCAAACATTGCTTCAGGTACACCACCTGAAGACTGGCATGAGCAGGACGCAAATAACAGGTCATCCACGGGGGGTGACTGTAACATTCCTGGTTTCATTACAGATCTCCCTGTGGGTCTTTTTCCCACATGTAAAACAGATGAGCGTCTCCAAAGACGATCTTATTGGTCCCTCAGCGTCTCTGCCAGAGGATGTCAGTATTTACAACAGTGTGAATTATTCCCACTGTCATCTCGGCCTGCTGGGGGGCATCAAGGGAGCTCTCCTACCAAGCTGAAAAAAAAAACAAAAAACACGAATAAACAGTTAACACACTCAGTTTAGACAAGTGGCCTTCAGTCTTCTTTATCCAAACATGTCCTCCTGTTTAATTCACAGAGCAGCAGTCCCAGTTATTAAGCCCCGAGACGACTCCAACAGTAAGCCGCTGCTTATTCATTACACTGCTATGCTGGGGCAATGCCAAAAGCCACAGATCTCTATATAAACGTGAATGCCTTTTATAACATTTAGGGTTGTCTGGATGGCAATAGCAGCTATGTCAGAGGTTGGAAAGTCTTAATCACTCTGTCTGCTTTGTGAGTACATACCAGCTGAGAATGTGGCAGGGCAGACTGGACTGGAGAGGGCTTCGGCTTCAGCGGAGGCATTGGAGGTTTTGGCTTCATGTTCTTAGCGGCAGAATATTATTTATTAAAACAAAATACAAGAACAATGAAATTCATGAATGTAAATAAGAGGACTTTCAACATCACTTACTGGTTTTGATGCAAGTGGGGGTAGTGGTCTAGAAGGTGGCAGGGGTTTATTCTGTCAAAAACAACAACAAAAGACAACCTCAGGACACTGAAACTATTGTCATACTCAGTTTTGTGGGCAATCAGTTTTATTTGGCAATTAATACTTTGAAATGCTACTGTGTTGATTCACCTCAGAATAAATTGGCAGCTTTGAAACATTTGGTGGCTGCATAAATGTCCTTGCAACCTATAAAAGAAACATTTATTTAACTCTTGCAACACCAAAGAGGCAGAAAATATAATTTGTCATACATCACAACAATCATGGCTTTACAGTTTTTAAGGTATTTAAATAAAAAAATTAAACAAGTGTATAACATTATCTAGTTCATTTTATTTAAAACAGAAAAGCATTAAATATTTGCAAAAATATAACATTGTAATAGTTTCAGTAGCAATAACGATAGAAATAATATTTGTCTACTAATTTGATTTGTTAGGTTGCAGAATATAATAATATTGAATTTGATCAGATTGATTTTCATATATATTTCTCTATGAATAGAGATTAACTAGGCCTATTTTTCCTGTGACGTGGCTCAATATGAGTTTTATTCTTAATTGGTGCAAGTTAAGCAATCTGGCTTGAACTAAATATGAATTAAATACACCTATTGTGAAAATTTTCTTCCTGTTTTATTATTCTGCTCTCTGTAAATTAACACAAAGTGTATAAGGGGCCAATATGAGCTGGCAAATTAGTTGGGTTATTTGTCTAAGTGGTCTGCAGATTAACACACGTTTCTCATAATTTTCCAATTTTTTAAAATCAGTTATTTTAAAAAGAATTAAGCATGATGCTGTCATTTAGTTTCTGCAACATGCTCACTGTCTCAATTAAAGGGCTTTAAACAGCAGGAATGACATATAATTTTAGCCATTTGGTGCATCTTGGTGCAGAAACCTGGCCCGTGACTATAATTGACAAAAGACAAAAGAACGAAAAGAGAAACTCAGATTACCTGGTGAACCTTTGATAAATGAGATGCAACTGGTTCTTTCTCTGGAGGCTGAAAATGGAAGAAAATTAGAGAAGAAAAAGAAGTAAAACCATTACTATGTTTCCCTTTGGCCTCAGTTGGCAGCCTTAAATTTATACCCATAACCACTAATGGTAATATTCAGTGTGATGTATCATAGACGATGTAAGTCAAAACACATGCAGTCTCGGGGTGTAACTGCAGCTGTGTGTTGAGGCTTTGGGCTTACCGCTGGAGCTGCCCTACAGGGCTTCAGAGCTCCGGTCTGTGGTTTGACAGCAGTGGAGAACAGAGGTTTACAGGGCTGAGAAACAGACGACTCCACAAATGTAGGCTGGCTGATGTGAGTGGACCCGAGGCGAGAGCTGCCTCTCCTGGTGCTTGACTGAAACACTGGGTTGGATTGTCCTGAGGTCACAGGAAGAAACCTATAAAGAAAACACAAATGAGATCAAATTAAAGACATAAGTGTTAAGTAAAGCTAACTTAAAGAGGTAAACTGCTGTCTCACCTTTTTGTCGGTGTCCTTTTTCTGATGACGCACGTCAGACTCCCAATAAGAATGACCAGCAGGAGAATTAAGCCAACGATCACTGACACAATGACAATAGCCAGGCCTGGCTCTAGACACACACACACACACACACACACCCCAATACACAACCGGTTATGATGACGTATAAGAAACAACATACATCATCTGTCCTGGAGACAAAAATTCAAAGTAATGTCATTTGTGTGGACTAATGGGGGAAATTGAATTAATTCACTGTTTGTTTTTGCTCATGAGGACAGACAGACTGTTTTAGAGTCTATGAATATTAAGTAATGTAAGAAACAGTCATGTGTAAATCAGAGTCCTAAAAAGGTCAAGCATTTAAAGAGGCAGATTCACATGGGATAGAAAAACATAATAACAATACCTTCAGTCAGCTCTGACTGCTGTACAGCACAGAAAGGTGGAGCCCAGCCTGGATCGCAGTGACATTTACTCTCATGGTTGCATACCTATCAGAGATCCCACGGTTAGCTGTGTAACTATGCTCTCACAGGACTTTAGATGGCATAATACCTCATCGATGTATTAAGGCAGGAGCCAAAAGGCATTTTTAACATGCATAGCTTTATATTTTTGCAACAAAAATCAACTATCCAAGAAACATGGGTGAGCTTCATGGAAAGACACACAGGCAGTTCTGAATCTTTTCTGCTGGTGAAAAGAAAGTTCACCAGCAGAAAATCTTTTCATTTATAAAATGCAAACAACATCTTATTATAAGATGACTATTTATATGCGGGTCTAAAGAGTTTGAGGGTTGTGTCTTGGGAACACCAGTTAGATCACTGTAGTGCAGTTAAACCCTCAGGAGGTAAACACAGACTGGTTCTGTGGAGAAAACTGAGACTTGTATAATAACTCCAAGGCGCCATAATATTAAGTTTTTACGAGAAATGGCTGGCACTCATGTGCATCAGAGAGACAATGCTGGTCAGAATTGTAATACAAATTGCAACGTCTAATATAACTGCTGCCAGAAAGTTTTACCATGCATTGCTTTTAAATTCCTACATAGGGTGCCACTTTGTTAAGTCTCCCAGCAACTGCAATCAAAAAACAGTGCCCACTCCCCTTCCCTGAAATAATCACTACATAAACCTGACTGATTGGACCTGCAGGCTTTGCTTTCACTATGTTTGTAAGCGTGGCCTTATGCACGCTGTGCACTGATGCCCGAGTTACAAAGGAAAGCCTGGGAAAATGACAGATGGTGTAGCACTGTGGTTTATGACCTTGACAGTTTTACATAGGCACTCACCCCATGGTTGTTACATTTGGACGAGCAGTCATTTGTTCCATATGCTTTAATGCTTTTGATATCTTCACATTTTTGATTGTAGCATACCTGATAGAAACATTACAAAGACATTAGGTCCCATGGATTTGTAATGACAGGGATTTTGGTTATTTTAACCGTAAAAACTATTATCTCACCATATTGTTGCCACACTTGGTACCAGTAGGCACCATGCCCAGATCGGATGGGTAGTTGTCTTCAGGGTTCATGGTTGCCTCATTGCAATTTATTCTGTTTCCTACTTTGTAAGGGGACTTCCTGGATGTTATGGGAAAGTCCCATCCTCCAGAACAGAAAAGCTTTCCACAAGATTGATCTCTGAAACCCCAATGCAACCACAATAAATACTCAAAAAAGATTGCATAAAACATTTTCTTCAATGTGGCTTTTAGTTACATACCGACTGGAACATTTTTGATTGAACAGTGTCCTTCTGCAGGTTCCATACTGATAGAAGCACGCATCTATGGCGACTTCAGCATCTAAACAGATCCATGAAAATTCAGACAGTAAGGGAAGTGTTAAAATATTGAGACGAAAGAACTCATAAAACAAACTAATAGTTCGAAGTATTTCACCTGGTCCCCAAAGTCTCTTGCAGTGATCTTGCCGAGATGGACACTGCCCGTTGTAGCAGTATCCTCTTCCATGGTTGCACTGCCGGCCGTTTTGGGTGAATGCATCAGTGGGACAGGCAGCAGAAAGGCCCGTGCAGTATTCTGCCAGGTCACAGTCTCCGGCTTTTGGACGGCAGATGCTGCCTGTCGGCTTCAGCTGTAGTGCGGACAGAAACACAGATGGTGATATACTGACTAATCAAATACATCCACTCACACAAAACCTGCCAGACGGAATAGTCATTCTGTGTCTAGATATACAGTTACATAATTAGCATCAGTCTGACTCCTCATCTAGCGAGTAGTAGGCTCAGTGAGTAGTACTTACTTGGCATTTGTGGCAGCACTGTCCTTCTGCACACTGAGCTCCTGCATTCAGTTTGCAGGTTGTTGCATTGCAGCAGGGATTCTTGCATTCCTGTCAAGACAAAATATGCAAATCAGCTTCCTGTGTGTGCTTTCATGCAAGACGCAAGCGTCTACCTTTTGAGCGTGAACAAACCTCCACAGTGCCACAGTCACACTCCTCTCCAGGCTCTAAGAAGGCATTTCCACATACTGGGCCTCCATAGATGCGATCGGTGGAAGGAATATTAAGCAGACAAGCAGGATTGATCTCCTCTAGGAACCTGCTAAGCTGCTGTTGACTGCAGCTGCTGAACTGCTTGGGATACACGAGGCTATGGAAAGAGAAATTAAATATAAAAATCAATAGAAAAAAACTTTATTTCCACACTAAAGTATTGAAGATATAGGGTGTAAAGTGAAACTAGCGTTACCAGCTTAACTTTTCATTTACTTCAAAAAATTCACTATGTTGATTTGAATTATCACATAAAATCCCACTTGAGAAAGTTAAGGGGACATGAATTATTTTGCTAGGCTTGTTTGAGCTTACCCAACACTTTCAGCCATGATGCAGCCTTTCTTTGATGCCAGGGAGCCACAGACACAGTTCTCTGTATCATGGGACAAACCTAGATTGTGACCCATCTCATGTGCTATGGTGGAGGCAACTCCAATTGAATTGGTGTTATGATCCTGTGAAGACAAATGCATTTTGGTATGTAGCACTGATACCATAGAATTCTTTATCATAATCACTTAATTTTCAAAATTTTTACAAAATGAATTCTTTTTCAGCATGTTATAATTTATTACCTCATTGACAGCTCCAGAGTTCGAGGTGCACATTGCATTAGTGTTAGCTAATCCGACAGTGGAGCCCTCAAAGTCCACACTCCTGGTCGAAGAAGAGGGGATGGTTAGGTAAACAATCTAGCAGTGCGAACATCAGTTCTTTTTAGTGGAATTTTAAATTCATAGCATCTTACGTGATGAACTGTGCGTTGTCGTGTTTGGTCCTTGGCAGGAGGTGCCGCTGACGCCACTCAAGAAATCGACCAAGAGTGACCTCAGGGTTGGTGCTGACCTCGATCTCATCTTTGTATGACCACACATGCAGGCCGACCAACATCACCCGAACACCCACGGGGCGATACAACTGCAACAACAGAGTAGAGTCTACAGTGATTCGCAAATCATTGTGAGTTCTACTAAATGTGAACGTGTGTCCAAACACTTAATGCAACGAGTTGCAGAAGTAATAGAAAGTCGCTGCTGAGGGGATATGTGTGAATGTTTTCAACTTGGGTGTGAAGACTCACAGTTAATGGTAGTGAGAGAACTTTTACTTCTAGTTATATTTTAGTTATTAATGAATAAAATATGAGAACAGTTTCCTGCATGTTTTCTGAAACTAAAAGTAGAGATATATAAAAGACCAAAAATAGTTATCTTTCTGTTTGAAGCTACAGTAAAACAAACATACCTTGTCCACATGGTTTGCTACTTCAAACACTCTGGCCTCCACTGCCTTTGCGCTACCAAACTTCTTGTACTAGAAGAAGAATTCAAACACATTTTGCAAACAACTATCTCCTTCCATATTTTCACTAATAGAAATCTGCAATATTGCGTCAAAGAATAAAATTAATCAAACCTCTGTATTGTCCACCACTACTGCCAGTTCCACAGTCCTGGGTTTGCCTTTATGGTCTTTGATCTGGGCTCTGCTTTTCTAAGAGACATAAAACATAGAAGACATGAACAAAACAATGCTAATTGTAATAATTTTTGTATTTAATTGCTTAAGTTACTTTTTTCTTTCTTTTTTTTCAGATTTATAGTTAATGAAACAACAGACTCTTGGTGCAAATGCAGAAAAAGCCAAGTTTTTTTTTTGTGGCAGATTTATGTGATCTTCATAAAATGTAGGATGATTTTCTGGTTTCAGATGTTTTATTGAATGTTGCTTGTAATATTTTTTATGCACTTGAAAGATGCACAATGTCTGAAACTGTCTGCACCATGAATTATTAGCTGTGTAAATCCACATAATCTGTGAATGTGTTCGTGCCGCGTCCTCACCAGACTGCCAAGCTGGAATAGTCCAGACGGACGAGCTCCATGGTCATAGAAAGTGGTTGTGTTTCCATGGGAACAGGAGCTCCTCTTCCTCCTCAGGTGTTTGTAGTTGTAAACAGCATGCAGATCGTCGTCACTGTGAGCTCCATCCTGCTGTCCCGTTGTCTCACCAGGCAGGGGTTCAATGAGGTACATCTGGTCTTGGAGAGCAATGAACCCTCTGTAGATGATAGCAAGAAGGATGAAGTACTGTAAATCTAACTTGTCATGACTAAAATAATGCAATGTGACAGCCATTGCTTAGATTTTTTCTATAGGCCTGGGGCCTAATGAGATCCCAGAAAAAGTACTCTATCTGTCTTTACAGAGCATAGAGTGCTGCAGACTTGCCTCTCCCCCACCTGTTGCTGTGTGCTGCTGATTAGCTAGCTAATAGAAGGCTATTACTTTTTCTCCTCTCCATTCAGAAAAGACAAACTCAGTTGTTTGCAAATAATTCTGGTTATAAGACTTAAGGTGCAGAAACTGAAGGAATCCCACTCATCACATTTATTAAAGTGTTTATGACAAGAGAAAAACATTAGAAGCTGTTTTTTTCAAGCTTTTAAACAAAAGCGTTTTATATTTTTAGCTCTATTTTATTTTTGTTATTGTGTGCCCATACCTAGTTTTCATTTGCATAAAAAATAAGAAAATGGGGGAAAACATAATTACATAAGCAAACTAATTAATTAATCTCATATGGAGACATGTAAAATTAAGCATTTTCATGTCGCAGGATATATTTAGAGTCCATTCTTCACTTTGAATTGGACACACTGACCAATGTGCCACAGTTGCTCAATGAAATCTGCCCCTCCTTAAGCAAACATCTGGTGCTACTAAGATCTAAGAACAACATTTTACTTACTTCATTCCTGAGCACAACCCAATGCTGGCAGAGGAGTCCTCCACTCCTACAACATGTCCATGGTAGTAGCAGTGGACCTAAAAATTCATTGAGTTCCTGTTAATGAACTCAATTCAGAATTACTGAATTTTTAAAAATAAACTCTGCTAGAAAATGTGACTTTATTCAACGTGAATGAATCATGGCAATGGGGTAAGACAGGAAATGTACAAATATGTCAGTTCCTTTACTGAAAAAATACCTCTTCCTCACAATCTGGGACTTTGATGATGAGAAATATATACGTCATCTGATTTCTTTGTAATAATAAAGATGATTGTGATAGAAGGTTTGGGATGTACAGACCAGTGTGGCCTAGAATTGTAAGAACAGTCAAGGATCTGCCTTTGATAAAAAGGCTTTCTCTTACATTTAGCAGAGACAAGCTGTGACAGAATTCAGTGCCAGGCCAAACTCTCTCTCTCTCTGTGTGTAAAGTGTTGCATAATTTTCTGCTGCTTATTAAGCCAAGCCAAAATAAGTACTTTGTCCTATAATTCAAGTTTACCAAATAATATGCAAATAGCAAACAGGAAATGGACATACCTCATGGTTGGAAGTAGTTGAAACTTGGGTACCCTGATCAGAATTGTAGGTCACAGTAAAACCTTTCCCAACAAGACCTCTGAAAAAGTGACAATATATAAATGATTAATAGTAATAGATTTAAGAAGAAGAACACCAACAACAGCCACAACAACAAGAAAAAAACAAGAATACACTTAGAGAGATTGAAAGTATTCTTACTTGTTCTTTTCCAGGTGCAGAGTGTGGTTTTTCCCAGCAATACTAACAGAGTACTGGACTACATCTGGGTATTTCTTCATAAAATCACACAAAGTGAAGAAACAGTGTGTTTAGCGCAAGATGAAAGTTTTAAAAAGGTACTTGTTGGGTAGGATGTAAAGTTTGTTACCTTGTGTGCAGCAGCAACATCGTTTGGAAGAGGCATGCCCTGCAACCTCTGAGGTGTCGCTGTTTGGTACTTTATCACATGAGGCAAATTCTTCACATTACCGGCAATTATACCTATGAGTATCAGAGATGTTTTTTTTTTTTACAGATTTATAGTGGAAGAAAAGAAAGAACGAAAAATAGAAGATAGGAAGAAAGAAAAGAGGAAGAAAGGAAGGAAGAAAGAAAAAAGAAAATAAGGGAAGAAAGAAAGAATAAAAGACACAAAGAATATAAGAAACAAAGAAAGACATTTTGCTTACCCCATGAGGAGATGAAAATCCATATAAAAGAGCCAGAATGTGTCATGTTGCTCTGTTGGACGGACTCTGTCATTGTCAGCTTCCAAGCCCAGAGGAAACGTCTTCAGTTCTCCGCCCATTTGATATGTAATATCCTGGAAATTAAAATCTTAAACTGACCTCCCAGGTCAGCCAAGCCAGGAGAACTGTGCCATTTTTCTTTTTTTTTTTCTTTTTTTCCGAGTATCTTCTATTATTTTGATGCGAAAAAGTAAGCACAATTACCAACATGGTTTAGTTGCATTACAAAAACAGTCACATTAACAAACGAAGCGTTCATACGGTCGTCAAAGTGTCCTCTCAATTCTTTGATTATTCAGAATTTTTATTTTATTTTATTTTATTTTTATTTTTTTTATTTTCGGGGCTAGATTGAAACACAAAAGTTTCTTGGTTATAGCATTCAGTTGTTTAATACAGTCACATTCCTGAAATGCCTTGTTATTTTATCGCCATCTTGTGGTGTAAAATCAAAACGCCTGAGTGACGCAATGAAGGAAAATCATGTGTGAAGAAAAAGATAATAAACTGGTCAAGAAACAAGATATTTCAGGAGGTCCACAAACCAGATGTTAATAGAGAAAGCAAAATAAGATTTTGTTTGTATCCTATTCGTAATCGTGTTAAATTATGGTTTCAGACAGGCCGCAAAAACCGCATGATGTTTTGCCATGGTGTTACAAAAGACAGATAACTTTCTAAATGATAAGAAACAAAAGCTCACTGTTCTAAATTATAGAAATGTAGACAGCATTTCCACGTAACATTCATGTGACTGAATGAAAAGCGGTTTTGTTTCCAGTTCCGATATTAGTTTGACCAGCAGGTGGCGGTAAAACATCATTTTCCTGACAACTCGGAAACTGCCTGAGTGACGTTATCTCCCCGCGCCAAATTCTAACCAAAACATAACAAACGCAGAAACTGTTCGGCTGCCAATGATTCAACAAAGAAGTTATGCAAACGTCTGTTACGTGATGTTGCAACCAGACTTGGTCCAGTTTGTGGCGATGGGAGGAAGTCAAACTCATAACGGCGACGAAGAAGAGGGTTTTGGAGGAGCGGCGGAGCAGCAGGAGGAGGGAAACCCATTCACTTTTAATCCGCAGCTCCTTCGTTTGCACAGAGACCATGAGCTGTTTGAGGTAATAACTTCACACGGAGCTCCACCGGACGACAAAACGTTTTCAGGAACATTAGTTGCCATCTGTAATGTAAACCTTTGTTGACAGGATGGAGATGTTTTCAGACACATGTATCTGCAGGACCTGTTCATCTCAGAGGCAGAGGAGCAGCCAGCGCCCAGGTAGGTTACAGACAGGACAGCTGTGACAAAAAACCTCTGACACTGATGGAAATCTTGCGTTTCACAAGCTTTACTCCGTCAGTTGAACTGGTAGCGGTTTGGGTTGATTCTAGATTACTGTGAATAATGATCAGATGAAATCAATAATCAGTCTTATTGAAACAGGACAACAGCATGATTGCTTTGAAAAATTGTGCTGCTTGAAATAGTTTTTCTTTTGCCAGCTTTGGTTACTTCCAAGGAAACATTGTGTCGTCATCGCTTTGCAGCCCTTCACAGGCAAATATATTATTATAAGTAAGGTGCCAAAGAAGTTAAAACAAGTGCCACAAATGTCTCCTAATACAAAATCATCGAATTAATTGCCACCAGTACAGAGCTTGCTGGGGAATGGCAGTAGGCAAGTAAGTGAGGCAAAAGCTTTTAGATGTTTGCCTGATTTCAAAAAGGGGAACAAAGGAGCAACTCCAGTAGACAAACTGAGATTTTCTCAAATTTAGCGTCCCTCAGACTGGGATGCTCCCTCTGGAAGAAAAAGCAGCACAGAGAAGGAAAGGTGGCCTTGATGTTGGCTCAGGTAGTGCTTAGTCAAACTGTCAGTGATATTTCTCCTCTTCCTCCCCATCTTTTCCTCAGTGTTTCAGAGTTTGGCTGTCACATCTCCGGCTGTAGAGCCGTCTTCAGCACACTGGATGAGTACGAGCACCACTACAATTCCCTGCACCGACACGTGTGCTGCTCCTGCCGCCGCTCCCTGCCCAGCGCCCGGCTCCTGGACATTCACATTCAGGAGTGGCACGACTCACTTTTCACCATCCTCGCCCAAAAACAAGACATGGTGAGCCCTGGATAATCTGTTGGCCAAAGAATTAAACAAGCGATGTATTTTAAGCAATATTAAATTATACTTTTTCTTGGAACCTTGATTGTTTTCAGTATCTGTGCCTTGTGGAAGGCTGTGGACAGAAGTTTAGAACAAGTCAGCAGAGGAAGGACCACCTGATAAGACTTCACAAGTATCCACCGGACTTCAGATTTGACAAAAACAGAAAAGAAAAAGGGTAATACTGTGCATGCTATTGCGCGTCCACTAGATGGCGCTAAAATGTTCATATGCTCACTTAGCAGGTCTCTACCCAGTGTAAATGACTGTAACCATTTTTTTCTCACAGTCTAATATCAAATCAAACTAAACTGTTCCTGTTTTAGGTCCGGTACGATTATTGTTTTTTGAGAGTTTAATATAATTTCTTTATAAATTCAGAAGTTTTCATATTATACTTAGAGTTTGGTAAAAGTACATTTTAAACTGTCAAAAACTTTGTTGCATCTTTCCACAAACTTCTTTTAATAGTTTTCTGTGATTTTCAATAGATTTCTGGGATCTTTAGCCCATTTCTCACAGTAGAACTGGTGTAATCGAGTAAGGAATGCTACAAGCCTTGCTTACACGCACCTGTTCAGTACAGCTCACAAAAGTTCTGTAGGAATCCTGGGCTAAAATGATGGAAGTTTGACTTGAACCTAAAGAAAAATATTGGCATTGAAAAAATGTAACTGAATTTTTTTGTAACTCATTTGTATTGGAAGTGAAACAAAAATTGATAGTGAACAAAGATTCATTTAAACACATATTTATTTTAATGTATTTAAAATAAATACATAAAAAAAAAAAACTTGTGTGAAAACTCACACGCTAACAAGTTTTCACACTGACTGGTTTTTCAGTGCTCCTGCTTTTCAGTTTCACCTATCTGTCACTGATTTGGCATCTGGGTGGCGCTCGAGGGGCGGAGCTTCAGAGTCGTATATCGTTTGCATATATTATGTGCAGTCCAGTGGAATACCAAAGAAAGATAACAAGGTTACTAACCTGTGTTTATAGGGTCCATCTGAACTTGAAGTAGCCATTGCATACATTTTACCCTGAGAATGACCGTAGCACTATATCCTCTTTCTTACTCTGGCATTTAGCAAATAGAAATAGTTTTGAAATCCTAGCTAACTTAAAACAAGAAAAGTTACATCTGATGTAATATCAGTGACAAAAGAATTTCCGGTATCCCTTTATATAGGGTAAATAAATATCTTGTTTCAACTCAACAGTCTGTATTTAAAATAAATTCCACATTTTTGCAGCTGCTTTGAAATCATTCAGTGTCCTTATTTTTGAAATTATGTTTTTCTGTTAGAACCAGAGAAGCAAGCAGAGAGCAGAGGACAGACGCGGCCATGGAGGCAGCAGACGATGTTTGTAGGTCAGAGGGTGTGTGTGAGCTTATGTGCAGCGTTGAGTCCAACCAGCTTGAGCAGGAGGAGTCCATGGAGACGCATGCAAGCAGTGAGGAAGCTGCTCAGTTTGAGGACTTTTCTGCTTCAGCTCAGACCCCTGAAACAAACACAGAGCGACTGAAACCAAAATACTCCTACAGGTTTGTGTTTTCTAAAGCACTAAATTGTATAAAATTTAGTTTAGGTTTGTTTGTTGAAGAGAACCTTAAGTCTGCTAAAGATAAACATTTGACTTGTATGTAGTTAAGTCATATTAAAGTAAGTTTTGTGAAGCATTTTCTGCAGATTGTCTTATAAAAAAATCTGACTGTAATTTAAAGGGTTTGTTCTGTTTTTCACAGGGTGCCTAAAACGGTGTGTTTTGGTCACGGCTCGGTCCGAGGCTTTAGAGGCCAGAGGGGCAGAAGGAAATGAAACACAGCATCTGACCACTCTGTCCTCTGTGTTTTAGGATTAAAATGTGATGCACTTTGTTGTCGGTAATTCAATTCAATGAAAGTTCTTTTTGCATTCTCAGATGAGATGCGAGATGATTAACATGCTTCCTGTTGGAAAATGTGCTAAAAGGATGCAGTGATGCACTTTTATATTAAGGATGTGTTTGATTTAACAGAAGTGAAAGGAAATTAGAAGAACATTTGCATTTTTTAATAATAGACTTTAATACAAATTGTGTTTTCAGCCTTATAAAATACACTGTACATTAATGACTGCAGTGGGAGTGATGGATGCAAAAAGAAACCCATAATATTTGTAATTATATTTCATAAACTAAAATGAAAGTTCTTGAATCAACTTTTTTTTTAGAAAAATAAAGCATGAGGAAAATGTATGGTTTCATTTGTATTGCTGAAACAGACAGGGATTTATGGGTTATAATTTCACCTCAGAATAGCTTGTGGTTTTGTGAAATAACAGCAATTAATTAAGGAACATTTTGCTGTGAAAACCAGGAAAACACTCAAAACAACAGCAGTCAGAGCTAACAAACCAACTTTATGGAAAATCAATCAAACTCCCTTTAGATATCAATATCCCGGTCAGTTTTTCAGCTTGTTTTGCTATTTTGTCCTAAATCGTTATTAAATCAGGATACAATCTAAATCCAAAATACAAGCTGTCACACGTCACATAAGATTAACATACCTGATCCGAAAGTTTCTAAGTGAGTAAATTTCTGTGTTTCTATGTATTTGCATGGTTTTACTTGTAGTCTGTTTAGCAGCAGCAGATTGTTTCAGGTGTGTTTAAAAAAAATAATAATAATAAAAAATTGTTCCCAGATAGTGAAAAGTAAGCAAGCAGCCCTTCCGTTTGGCATTGAGAAAGAGAAAAGCTATTTATTTAAGCTGGTAGGTTGAGTTCGGACCCCATGCAGTGCTCGCTCGGGCCCAAAAGATTAACATTGAACCCCTTTCAACTCAAGTGCAACTTTAATTATTCAGTAAAATCTGTCAAAAGTTATTCATCTGTGATAGTATGTACTAATACCAGCTTTTCAGCTTTGATGCTTGTGTGTCTTATTAAGTCAATTAGGTCCTCAATTATATATACATATATAACCCTGGTGGACACATTTCTCCTGCCTGGAAATAATATTTATATTTTGGAGCAGCTAAGCTCCTAAAAATTCATATTTTAGAGCCACAAGTTTGAATCTGACAGAGAAACTCAGAAGACTTGGATTTACCAAAGATGAATCCTCATAAGATCAATAGAAACAACCAAGAAACTGGCCAACAGCTACAGGAAGGGTTTGGCGCTGTGATGTCGGTACAGATTATTGAAGCGACTATAAATAATTTTCAATTAGACATTTTTTTATAATAGTTATGTTAAATTAGTACTCCTTTTATTGTGTTTTATCATCCTTTAAGGGATACTGGTCTCATTTCCAATCAGGAGCAAACTTTTTGGATGAATGAGAATAATTTAAAATAATCTGGCAAAGGGTGTGAATAATTTTGGGCCTAACAGCAGTGTTTTAAAATGTAGATCATCTTTCAATACACAAAAAAATCCATATCAACTTAAAATGATTCAATCTATTTTTAAAAACTGGTTCTATTGATGGTTGCAACCGGTTTGGTGTCAAATTTGTTTAGTCAATTTTTAGGGTCTTTGTGTTAAGAAAAAGGAGGATGAGATGTTCTGGCCTTCACTCCTTACAGGTTTAAACAGGAATACTTAAGACTGCCATTTCTCCAATCCATAGTTCAGTAATATTTTTGCACAGTACTTGAAATCATGATTTGGACCCTACTTGTAAATTTTCTTTTCGTTTTACTCCTGAAATTAAAATATATTGGTGGTGGTGCCTTAAAATAGTTTATGAGCCATAAAGCACAACTGAGGAGTCAGTTTTAGTCAGTCTGTTTTAAGGTTACTTCCATGTAATTTGTTAATCATAACGAGGGTAAATAAGACAGCAAAGTTCTTTAAAAAGTAGGAAACGTGGTACTTTGTTACGGCCTCAGGAAAAACATTTTCTGTTTGACTCCATCAAAGTCAAACAGGCAAGTCTGAATAGCTTTAAAAAAAATATTCTCAATCCAGAACAAGTTGGCCTTTCAAAATAAAACATAAGTAACTGCATCTATTGGAATTAAGCTTTAGTAAGTTAAACCGCTTACAACACAGCGGAGTGCGATTTAATTTTCATCTTTTGCGTAAAATGTGCGCGAAAGTCCAGCAAACTGGAAAACAAGTTTGCTGGCCTAAAAATAATTCATCTTTTTATAAACGTCATCTGGGCTGACCTCTTTAAAATCTATTACTCCATCAAATTTGTCTCCAAAGAAATAAGGTAGACAATGCTTGTAATATATATATATAGTATATATGTAAAAATATTTCTCACACCCACTATAACGATATAAATGTCATTGAACTTACAAGAACTGTAAAAAAAAAAGAAAAAAAGAAAAGAAAGAGAAAAAAAGCTGATTTATCGGGAGGGATATTTTTTGTGACATTTGTTATTTTCTTTCTAAAAACATAATTGATTAACGCTTTTCCAACGCAGGGTCCTGGATATTAGTTAAGACAAGTAATACATCCCGTAAGGCCTGCTGAGTAGTCCGGGTACGGTGAAAGCAGGCCGAGCTCCGTACAGAGGCGCTGCGCCCAGGGGCGCGCTCAGCGGGAAGGGGAAGGCGAACGCCGGCAGCAGCGGCTTTGCGGCCAGCTTTATCTTCTCCAGCTCGGCCTCCTGCAGTCTCTTGGCTTTGGCTCGGCGGTTCTGAAACCAGATTTTGACCTGGGTCTCTGTGAGGTTCAGGGAGCTGGAGAACTCTGCTCTCTCCGCGATGGACAGGTACTGTTTCTGACGGAACTTCCTCTCCAGAGAGAGCAGCTGGGATGTGGTGAAGGGGGTCCTGGGTTTTCTGTTGTTCTTGTGTTTCCGCAGGTTGCACGTAGTTGGGCTGGGGATTCCTGGAGGCAGATTGATCAAGTGAGAAACTGCATGCTCGTTGTGGCAACTGCACTCAAGATGAATCATGGTTTTTATGTCTTTAAGGAAAAACTGTTTGGTTTTTCCATATAGACAAAACTAATGTTAATCAACCTTTAGTTTTTTATAATGTAATGTGAGCGAACGACAAAATCTGCAATCATATTTTGTAGATTTTAAACCATAGCCTATCAGTGGCCGGCCAACATGTGAGTGTGGGCCCCATTTATGATTTTATTTTTTTCAGGTAAAGCTTGAGGCAAGAGTTGTCCTGCACCAAAAATACACAAAATGCAAATAACATGAGTCCATTATGTAACATTTTGGCGCACAATATTAAGCAATTTTACTTTTCATATTCCCTATTTTATTTATTTTATTTTATTTTTTATGGCTACTTGTATTGAGCAGAAAACGTAAAAAAAAAAAAAAAAACTTTCTTGAAGACAGAAAACGTGACATAGTGCCCATCTGTTTAAAAAAAAAATAATAAAAAATCTATTCTGAGACCCATTCAAATTAATACAGTTTTACCATACTTTATGATAAAATCGTAAAGTATGTATGACAGTAAATATCTCTAAAGAGTTTCATTTATAGACATTTTCTTTAATTGTCCAGTTTCTGAACTGAGGTATAACCAAAATGCATGAGATGTGTAATAATACTAACACAAATTATTATCAATAGTAGTAACAATAGTGATAATATCTCCAACTCACTTGTGTGTGCATTGTACGGATCCTGGAGCCAGGTCCTCTCCTTGTCGCTAAGGTCCACCGCCTCCAGTTTGGACCCACAGATCCCTCTCGGTGACGCACACTCGGTCTCCTCCGTGCGGACGCAGCCTGACTTAAGGTCAGAGGAGCGGGAGCTGCTGCACGGAGAGGTCCTGTCCGATATGAGGGATTCCACACTGAAAGGCAGCTCGAAACCTTTGGTTTTACAGCTCCTTCTGGGTGCCATGTCCAGCTCCTCGGCTCCAGTTTCTCCAGCGGCTTTATCCTGACGCGACGTGTCCAAAGCCGGTGATCCTTGCCCAGGATTCATTACGCACGACTGCGGTGCCATGCAACCACTTTCCCCCGCCGTTCTCCCCGCTGCTTTTTCAATGTTTGCGTGTGTTCACTTGATGGAGAACAATGTCATCGTTGTGGTTCCGCTGACGCTGCGCATCCTCTGGTAAGCTGAGTTTTACACACAGGCTTGCATTTTCTTCAGTGAAGAGCCAGAAGTTTCTCTCTCATCTTACCGCGGGCGAATCAGACATTAAAAGTTTTCCACGTGACTCTGCTGGTGCGCGCTCTGATAGGACAGATGAATGATGAGGTTAGATTACTGATGGTGGGCATTGACAGTTGTAAAACTTGTAAGCGATGGCAGATAACTAATTCAGGGAACGTGGCGCAGATGTAAACTTTCCATGATTTACTAGAGACCTAAGCAGCTCAGACCTGCAGTTTTTATTGTACGTCTTATTGTTGTTTTTGTTCTTTGTATAGTTTAACGTTGATTTTTGTTATACAGCACTTTCTAATTTTATTTCTGTGAAAAGGGTTTTATAAATAATCTTAACTTACTTTTATTCTTCTCCACTTTTTGGTGGTCAAATATTCCTTGAGGAAAACCAGTTTGCATTATATTAACAAAAGCAGACATTGTGAAGGCAGGGCTATTTTTCTGACTTACTCATTAGTTTCTGGAGTTTAACATTTTAGAGAGCAGCTTAACCCGCGAAATTATTTATTTTTATTTTTTTATTTTTTATTTTTTTAGCGCAACTTGATTTGCCAGAATGTTTTACTTTACTTTGGCAGTCAATTGTAAGCGTGTCAGACCTGCGTGGGGTCCAAAGTCGGGCTGTTTACATAAACCAATACAACAATTACGGCTTGAAAGCCTATTAAATTCACTGCATGGAAACAACAACTGATTAATTAACTGCGCCGATCCGGACTGTGTGCGCATGCAGTAGACTAACATAAAGCATGACTCTGTCTCAGCGATTACATTTTAGAATGTTAACTCAAGTAAAGTCTGTCCAATGGAAAGGGTTGATTTTAACAAGCTGCAAATTAATTTTGCTCGAAGGAAAGTCTGTGTCTCTTGATCTAAGATGGTGTCATAAGTTTCAAAGTGATTACACTCTGAAATCACTTCTAAACTAAAGGTTTTTAATATTTACATAGGCTATGACCTGTCAGGTGTGTCCGCAAGAAGCATTGACTAAGCAGTCACGGGAGTGTGTGCTTATTTTTTTAAAATTCAAATTTAGCACAAACCCTGGAATATCTGATTTCGCAGGAGCTTAGATGTTCCAAAACTTTAAAAATTAACAATTGAAATCCCAAAAATATGTCTGGTGAGAGAATTTCTACTTTGCCACAGCACTTATGCAGAAAGTCCATGTTTCATTTAATTTCTTTAAATAATGTGTACACAATGGTTAGCTAATTTACTGATATATTTGAACGTAAGCTCTGCAAAACAGTGTGATAATAAAATACTGTTTGCTTATGCCATAGGCCTGCTCATCATTTGATAGCTTCTGAGTATAACAAATACTTGTGAATCAGTTGTGAATGGGTAAATTCCTGCTTAAAAAGGTGACCAAATGAACAAAAAACAGACCCAAAAACCTCATGAAAGTTGTGTTACAAAGGCTCCTTATATTAATAGACATTTTCACTGAATTGTGTAGGAAAATAAACATAGCTTCGTGTTTATATTGATTATCCATCCATTGTCTTCCATATGTAACCTGGTTGTATGTCTCTTTTGCTTATCCAAGATCAGGTGATAGAGGGACCATGTCCAAAAGAGAACTCCAGTAATAACTCCCTCTCCATTTAGTGACATCCTCTGACTCATTCTGCGGGATCCCAGTGAGTTCCCACCAGTGAGTTCTGAGTCTTCCCTGGGATCTCCTCCCAGTGGGTCATGCCTGGAAAACCCCCAAAGGGAGGGGCCCAAGCAACATGCTGAACCACTGCAACTGACTCCTTTTCATGTTGAGAAGCAGCGGCTCTGCTATGAGCCGCTGCCCCCTGGATGGCAAAGCCCCTTATCCTGTCTACAAGGCTGAGTGTAGCCACCCTTTGGAGGAACCTCATTTGTATCTTTGTATCCAGGATCTCTTCTTTTTGGTCATGATCCACATCTGAGGTCCATAGGTGAGAGTCAGAATATTGAAGGACCAGTAAATTGAGAGCTTTGCTTTTTGTCTAAGCTCTTGCTTCACCACAACTGTTAGTAGCAGCACCCACATTACTGCAGATGAAGCCCCAATCTGTCTGTCCATTTCATGTTCCATACCATCATCACTCGTTAACAAGACACCAAGATACTTCAGCTTTTCTTCTTGAGACAGAGACCAACCTCCCAAGCCAGACAGGGCAGTACGCCTGAGCGAGCCCCTTCTCTGTGGGCGTGGCTTTAACTAGTCCCTGTCCACCCTGGCCAGATTACTGTGCTGTTCCTTCCCATTTTTTTGTGGAACCACCTCATGTGATACAAACTGGACCTCGCTGGGTATTGGTCACATGCGATTTGATTGTCAGCAAACTGCATTCGTTGATTTATGTCAAACCATAGTAGTTGGTGATATGGCGATAATTCTCTGGTCAAACTTTGAGGTCCAAACCTTTTATCAATAAGAAGGATAAGAGGGCATAGAGCGACAAGACAACCCCAATGAACAAATATACCAGAAGATTTTGGAAAAACTGACATCCCAAGGGTACACACGCAAAATGACATCATTGGAGCATCGACCGCAGCACCTTTACGCTCACAGACTCCCCACATTCTCGCATTCTACTTCACGTTTCTGCCCGTATTTACTCCCACACAGTTAGGAACACACTGACAATAGCAGCACACCCAACTTTGCTAGAACCAAACCAGATGTTAATCAGCTAAAGTGAGACTTGACAATAAAGAGGCGGCTCTTTTACCCTTAGAGAATCACGGCCTAAGATCTAGAGGAGCTGGCTCTCGTCTTAGCCTCTTCACACTCAAGTCTTCACTCTACAGTGAACGCTAAAGATGCCAACAGAACCACACCGTCTGCGAAAAGCAAAGATGAGACCCTGAGTGTCTGAAACCAAACATCCTCCTCTGCGCAACTAAACTTTTAGATCCTGTCCACAAACACCACAAACAACAGGCAGCCCTTTCTCAGTTATTCAAAATAAAATAACCTGATGCGTTTGTGTATACCACTTGTTTAAACTGTTTAAATCTAAGCTGTAGAGCATAAAGTAGTGACACGGCTTGTTGAAAGCTGTTATAGAACACAGTAGTTCATGGTCCTGGTTCATTAAAGCAGCATAGCTGTTCAAGCTGTGATTTACCGCTCTCAATGTATTTCCAAGAGTGATTGTCACTGTAAATTTTCATATTGTGGCCTCTAATTTAATTGTCTATGCCCATATATTTCAGCCTGTTGTGCTCATTGTCTGCAGCCCCTTTGAGAGTCTCTAAAGGGCCTTATTGAAGAGGCTCGTCCAAATTAGTTTTGTTCCGGAGCTCCTCGCATCAAGTCCAATAACTCCCATTGAAACCAAATATGTGAGGCTTTTTTACTCTGCTGCTGGACAGGCCTGAAGCAACACACTGACTTTCTGTCTGTCTCCATCTTATAGGACAATTGGTTAAATGGAGTTAACCGTTTCCCTCCCTGAGGTATGTTCCTGCTTTGATCCTGCTGTGCCTGGCGCCTGTCTGCTCGGTCTCCCCCCTCTCGCTCTTTGTGTGACAGTGATAGATTGCTGGGTAACCATACAAGCTTTGAATGACTGTAATTTAGGGCAACATTACATTCTCATCTACTTACAGCCAATATTATCACTCTGAGATGAAAGAAGGTCCACGGCTGTCTATAGTCTTTTTCTTTTTCTTCTCTTGTTGAAAAATAAATGGGTATTTTTATTTCTTTGCTGACAGTTCACATGCAGACATCTACAGCATTGATTGCCTATCTAGTTTTATAGTGTGTCTCCTTATGTTTGTTATTATTAAGAATACAATACCCTTTTTTTGCAATTTATTTGTGATTGTTCTCTTACATCCTATTTCCTGCTTTTATGCAAAAAGTCCAAAACGTTTCTTCCCTTTGCATAAAAATGTCAACACACTCCTAAACCTATCGGCCTTGCCCCAAAGCAGAATAGCTTAAGAGTTAATTGAGGTTTTCAAAAATGCATTTCCTTTCCAAGCAGACATGCTGAAGCAGGTTCTATATGTTTCGGTTTACAGATCTTTGACTTCTAAACCTGCATTAAATGCATCCAGAAATATGTGAAGGTGGTTGAATTTGATTAAAGTGACTGTCAGGTTGCGAAAAACAACAAATACACTCTAATGCAAATGCAAAGACAAATATCACAAAATAGCACAAAAATATGTTATGAGTTATGTTCCACACACAACCATAGGGAAGGCTGCTGATGTATCAATTAGTCCAGCAGATAGCCACAGGTTCCCCCACAAGGAAGTTAAGCTACCAAAACTCATTGCTAAAGAAGCTAGCTGTTCACAGACTGCTGTGCTGAAAAAGATTAATGGAAAATTGAATGGGAGGAAAAACTGCTGAAGAAATACATCTCACTCTTCCTGTTCTGTCATTTAAAAAGCTGATAAGAATCACATGACAACTTTCCTGGAACAAACTGGGGTTATGCATTGTGCTAAACATGCTGGTTTACACTTCTTGCATTCGTCTTGTAGGTTTGAAAGATTGATGTGGTGTTGCACAGGCTCCAAGAATATTAAAGTGAAGCAGGTCTTGCCTCCCGCTCAGTTTCTCTCAGGCCAATCAGCCAGAGATCAATTGGCGACCCTGAGGTCTCCCCTGTGATGTTCCTCCTTATCTGAAGGAAGAGTTGAAGGAAACTACATCAACATGTCAGTTTCAGTTGCTATTAACTCTGTCTTCACTCAGGTTCCAGTCCAACCTGCTGAACCATTATGACAAAGATGCAATTTAACCTTCCTCTCTTGGTTATCATGGTGTACATTTGTCAAACTGTCACATAATATAGCTGAGCCAAATTGTTTTGATGGTACAGAGTACAGTGCCTTGTGAAGTTCTTCATACCACTTGAAAGTTAGCATATAGTCTCACAATACAAACACAAACCTGAATGTATATTATTTGGACTTTGTGAAATAAACCAACACAAAATAATTCATAGTTGATACGTGGAAGAAAAAATTTGAAATAATGACTGTTTATATATATATATATATATATATCAACACACTATCAATACATTTGGAAACATGTTGGTTTGGCTTCCCTCTGCAGAGACAGAGAAATCAGGCAGAATCGATGGGATCAGATCAAAGTTTGTTGAAGTCTGCTGACGTAGGAGGCGGTTACTCACCCAGAGCACAACTCATGCAAGAAACGCCACTGCAATGGAGACTCGCATGGCAGATAAGGCTTGAAATTATTGTAATTAGCTGACAGGCTGCTGATTGGTTAAGTGCTTTTCATTTACCTACTATATGTTAGCATGACTTTTAGAGGACGGTGCTGATAGGTGAGCTGAGAGTGGTTTATTGTCCCTCTGTGTGTTTTGTACATCTTAGTTTGGGTTTGGTTACAAGCGGGTGAGTTCCACATGGCGTCTGATGGAGATGAGCTTGCTCTGACAGACGGGGAGCTCTGCACTGAGCCTTGCCCATGGTGCCAGGTGCTAACAGACAAGTGCAGATACATGGATGCCATATTGTTGTGGTTTGGGAGAAAATGGATTAGGACAAAGGGAATTGGACACCCTCTCTGGACTCAGAGAGAGATGGGTGTTATAGCAAGCTCAGTGATGGTGCTGACAGGAAGGGGGTCATTATACTCCCTGCGCTCTGTGATAATGATGATGAGGAGGATGATGATGTTGGAAAATAACCCAGGAAGACAGGTTGGGAATGCTGGGTTATGATGCAGCACTGTTCATGCTGATTTAGTTCCCATTTGAGTGAAAGTCAAAGAGAGCAGGAAATTATGCTGGATTTACAGAGGCAAGAGAAAGTTGAAAACTGTGTCATGATAAACTTAGATTGAACAAATTTATCTAAAGAAGTCTAGGTATTTTAGACCTTTTAGAGTTATATTTAGTGACTTTCTGGTAATGTAATGGGCTTTCCAGTGACTTAATTGTTCAGACCCTGCTATATTTTTGTGCTAAATGTCTGTTCAGATCTGAATTTACTTGAGAATTTGTGAAAAAACTTGATAGGGGATTCTCAAAAATGCTCTCCCGCTAATCAGATTGAACTTGAACTATTTTTACAAATAATATTGAGCAAAAATATCATTATTTTGATGGGCAAAGCTGTTGCTGTTGCTTCTGCAGAGAAAGGCTGATGCTACGAAGTATTGGCCTACGCAAACTTTCTGGAAGATTTTCAAAATCACTTTCGCTCAACTTCACAATTAACTTGGTGTTACTCTATCAAATTTAATTCCAACAAAATGCATCAAAGTTTCTTTTTGCAACATCATAAAATGGAAAAGAAATGGTGTGGATACTTTTACATGGGTTTATAGGCTGATTCAGTCCTAAAAACTCAGACCTAGTTTCAAAAGCAAGATCAGTTTGACACCATAGAACTGCTATGTGGAAGGACCACAAATTTTTAAGGCATCAACTTACTTAACCTACAGTGTACATTTATTATTTTTAAAAAGTCACATGTATAAATGTTGCACAGGAGAACCCCTAAAATGCGTGCCAGCACTAAACAGCAAGATTTAAGGTCTTCAGTGTTATTTGCTAAACACTGTAAATAAATAGATCATTAATAGCCATAAATTATTTGACTACACTTTGAAGGTTGTGGTTTGTTTTGATCTATCCACAGAAATAGTAGCTGCCAATGCCGACAATGTCCCCCACCCCCAACATATTTCATAATCTATTCTGACTCACACTTACTTCAAAAGATGTTCCAGGCACGTTGATTATGTCTGTAAATTATGGTTTCATCTATCAGAACCTCAGATAATGTTCACCACATTAGAAGAAGCCAAAACTGGAACAAATTGGGGTTTCATGCTTTACTCTGGGACATTGTTGTTGTTCCTCTAAATGGTGGGAATTGCCCGTTGGATTTATTTCCTCTCAGTGATAATGAGGTCATATGCCTCTTCAAACTTTAGGAAATAAAGTGTACTTTTGTTCAACTCTGATGTTGAAGGTCTTGTGTAAATATCTTGCTTAATTTAAAAATATTAATTTACTAGCTTAATTTTGGGAGTTTCTAATTACATTGAGAGGCTGAACAAATATGCTGAGATTACAATAGATTTCACGTCGTCTCATGAAGCCCCGAAAGGAATAGGAGGGTGCAGCAGAGGCCCCTGAATAAACAACTATTAAATCCCTCCTGCACCACTATGAGAAAAATCTCCAGTCTTTGCATTAAAGCAACCAAAACACAAAGCCAGGACACAAAGAGAGTTTAAAGAACAAGGGGGAATGAGATGTTTGCCCACCTTACCTTTCCTTCATCTTTTTAGGCCTAGAAGATGTGTGTAAACTGGAAAAAAGCAGAGGTAGATGTGTGAAGCAGGAGACGGGGGGTGTGGGGGGATAAAGTAGATGAAGGAGAAGATGAAAGCTTTGTTGTGTTGATGCTTAATGAGCTGGAAAACACAATTGAACTTCTCTGACTGTGGAAATTGCTGTGAGGGCATCGTAAATTAGCACCAGTATGGGAGCTGGCCCGCTGATAGAAAGAGGGCTTTGTATGGTGAGGACATCCTCAGAGGCCCAAAGCTGCTAAAATCTTCAGCATTTTCATAGAGAGATCTGTCACCAGTCATTCTTAGATATGGACAAATGGTGTTAGAGAGTTAGCTTGTTTCTCTGCTCTTAAATCTCACCTGATCCCCATCAGCGTAGAGGTCGTATTATTCAAAACAGTAAAGCCACAAAACGGCTAAAAAAAAAAGGCAAGGATGTGTCTAATTCTCCTCTGATATTCGGAGAGCTCCAAAGGATGGCTTTGCAGGCTTGGCACATGCCTTCTGTTACTAAGTGGCTTCATATTGAAAGGCTCTGCGGCCGCTATTCTCTCTCCCACCGGGTGCCAGCCTCTCTGCCCTGGCAGCTGCTGGGCTTCAGAATGGACCCATAGTTTCAACTCTGCAGGTGAGCTGCACAGCCAAAACAGGGCCCCTCAAAGGCCTTTTCAGAATCTCAATAGGAAACTGACTTGGGGAGAGAGGAGCGGGCACACAATGGCCGCCTTCTCTGGACACAGAGAAGATGGAGATGAGCTATTGGGCTTGTGCTTTAGTGTTGCTTATAGCCATGTCGGGGAGAGGTGAGGAGTGAAGAGAGGAAAGGATGAGTCCCCCCTTTTTGGGTCTGTGAAGGCGTGGCTCCTTCTGCTGTTGTGTCCTGACACCCCTGCATGTTGAAACCAGATGAAGCACAGTGTTTTCTTCCATGTCCAGGAGGACACTGTTAACTACACAATCCTCTTTCCGTACACCTTATTTTCATGTCCTTTTCCTGACAAGTTGGACTTTAGGAGCTCTTCCAGTGTGTGGAAAGAATAAAAGACCTGAACTCCTGTTGCTCTTTGCTACCTAAGTTTCATAGATTGTTTTAAGTGTCTATTTGCTAAAGACATTACAGAAGGCATGGCAATGGAAAGGCTGTGTGACCGAGGGTGGATATTCACTTCAGGTCAGAAAAAGTCACTCTTGATGAAATTACACAAAATTCTAAAAGAAGGGTGTATTATATAAAATTTACTTCTTTAAAGCTTTATATCATGTTATTTTGGTTTTCAAATGATGATGAGAGTGTTGCTATGATTCTTTCATGCATGTCTGAGAAATAATCTCCCATGTCAGCTGCTAGGAGGTGCCTAAACGCTTGCTCTCACAAGGCGCCATCTTCACAGAGCACCCCTCCCCTGCATCTTCCCCTCTCAGTTCCTAGACTAGCTGCAGCAGCAATTAGCAAACACTTGTTTGAAATGTGGGTCGACTGATCTTATCATACGAACTACTTCTCAGGTCAACGCTCCCGAGAATGGTTGTAAACAGTGTAGTGGAAGAGCATTGTTGTGATGAAGTGCTGAAGGCAGAGTGTTGGAATGTCTCTTAGAGGCGGAAGCCTAATTTCAAGGCATCAAATTGAGAAGTCAAATTTCTTTGAAGTCATGTTTGTTATATTCAGCATTTTTGTAACAACTGAAGACAGCACAGTTACTTGACTGCGCTAAAAAAAAACAGTCAAGTAACTGCATTAATAATGCATACTGATGAAACTCTACTGAGATTTTGTCTTTTTTCTTTTGGAAGCATAACAACAGTGAACAGTTTTTATTTTGGTCATTTCCATGGAAATATTAAGAGTTTTGAGTTATTTCACAAGAGTTGCTAATAATTCTGACCTTGACTGTAATAAAAGATAAGGCCACTAATTGAAAGATGTTGATGTTGTGTTATCCTATTTTAGTCATATGACATGGAAAAGCTAGCTGCCTACATGTTCTAGGGGAATTTTATGCAACAAAAACAATGGAAAGGAAAAGCTAATTGTCCCTTGAATTAGATTTAGTATGTTGTAAAACTGTAAGACAAGTACTGCTTTCCTCATAACTCTTTAATTCTTTATCCACAAATTTAATGGGAAAGTGATAACTTTTCTGCTGTTTCACACGGACAATCATGGGACTGTTTTTTCAAACATTTGTTGCAGTCACAGTCAGAAGTTTACTAGCACACACCACCAGATGAGAGTCACGACATTTTGGGGATTTTATTGATGCATAATCTTTTCCACTATGGACACAGAGCATATAATTTTAGTCTCTCCCAATAGGAGAAGTCCCGGGACAGACCCATATCCCCTCTGGACTGTGAACACCTTTGGCTCTTCCAGAATGAGCTGGAAAGGGTTGATGAGGAAAGCAATGTCTGGCTTTCCCATGATGGCTTGTGGCGAACTGCAAACAGACCTTTTCATTACTTTCTCTCAACAGTGGCTTTACTTTTTACCACTCTATCATAAAATCCAGACGTGTGGAGTGCACAACTAATAGTTGTGTTGTCAACAGATTCTCCCACAAGAGTTGTGGATTTCTGCAGCTCCCCAGGCTCCTCTTGGCTGCCTCTTTGATCAATGCGACCCTTACCCAGCCAGTTCAGATGGATGGCCGTGTCTTGTTAGGTTTTTAGTTGTATCGTGCTCTTTCTATTTCTAGAAAATGGTTTGAGCAGTGATCTCTGGAATGTTTGAAGCTTTGAAACTGTCTAAATATAAACATATGCTCAATTTCTTGTATGTTTCTGTAAAAAAAAAAAAAAAAAAAAATCTTCAGAGCCATACACCCTTTTCCTTTCGCCTTACAATTATTTGCTAATTGTATAATGTTTGAATAAAATGTATTGAAGTTTAAAGAGACAAAACATCAAAGATTTATGCAAGTGTTAGCTTTAAGAGGAGGTGGACTTTTAGTGAAATCAAATGCGTTAAAATCAGGACTCCACTTTTATCCTGATGTAGTAATGTAGATTGTTTTGGAAAATTGTGCAAATTCCTGTCAAACTTAAGGATAACAATTGTTATTTCAACTATAACTTTCATTCCTCTGCCAAATATTTTCATATAGTAGACTTTAGTTATTGTTTACATTTCTGAAGCAGCTAAAAAAAACAGCAACTTCTGAGAGATTATTGCACCTTTAGCTCTCTAATATCATCATGTTGGTGAAAAAGATGTTATCAGTCCCTGTCTCATTTTTCCCCTCTCCTACCTGCTTCTCACCTCTTCTTTAATCAGCTCCACTCTGTTATTACTGGCCTGAGGCTGCTTGCCTCCTTGCTAAACTGCTTTCATAAGGCTGACACCAAAGCCGGCTCAGATGTCCATTAGACCTTTTAAATACTGTGCAGCTGACCTTGCCGTCATTAAGGAATCACTGACATGATGCTGTTCGCACCTTCTGAAGCCAGGAGTTGCTTTTCCTTCTGAACGTAGCTGACCACTTTCGAAAGGTCAAGTGAGCTCTTGTTGAAGAGGAGGGCGGCTGACCATGAGGGACGCTTTTAAATCCAGCAAAGACAGTTCAGCGCGAGTTCTCAGCGGAGACCTACTCATAAAGCAACATGCTTCATGTTTCAGTGAGGGCTTCAGGAGAAAGAAGCATTTCCTGTCATGAGCCCAGCTGGGAGTGATTAAGAGAGGTTGGTAAAATCCTGCTCTGGCATGCGTTTCCTCAGGGAAGTTCACAGGGCTATGTAAACCAACAATGTAACAGTAACCCTCGCAGTAACCCTGCTCAGTCAGATTCATCTTGTGCTGGCGTATTTACTGCGAGCAGCACACTGAGCATTATCATTGTGTTAGTTTAATTCATGGTGACTTTTAAATTTCAATCTTTTCCGTTGTAAAAAAGAGTCGACGGTAATTGCTGAAGCACATTGGAGTAAGCGCATACATAAGGAGGAGTTTAAAAGTTTACATGCCTCTGTTGAAAGTCCATGATAACTTATTTTAAGCCATGTGCAATTCAACAACAAGCAAAACTATCTGCTAGGGAAAATAAAAAGAAAGAATGCTCAGAATTAAGCTAAAGCTTTATTGAATTTTGATTCAATTTCAACAATCACTCTTTCTGTTTGTACTCCTTCAGCGAGCCCAAACTTGGTTTGGTAAAAATTTCCCATGTCTACTTTGAAGAAGTTTGTTAACGCTCTCCAAATGAGGGGAAAAATCCCTCAAATTCTCAGTCAAATTGAATTCTGGTCTCTTCTTAGTCTCTTTGACCATCTTTTGAGTGATTGGGATGTATAGCTGGACCACTGCAATGGCAAGCAAGCGGTTTATGCTCCATCTTCTGCTTTCAAGCAAAAATCTGAAGGTTTAGGTTCAAAGCTAACTGAGTTTCTGCTCCATTCATAGTTCTTCTGAATAAATTTACTCCATAGCATGATGCTGTTTCACTGTGGGTTTTGGTTTCATCAGACTATAACACATTCCCTCGCAAGGTTTGAATTGTTTCTCTGGAAGAAAAAAGCTTCCCGTCTCATACCTCAGTCCAGTCACATGGAGTTTTTTGGAGAAATCTCATGTTTCTCACAAATTATTTATGTTCTCACACTACAAAGAAAAAGCCATAATAAGTCAATTTTAACCACACAAAATGGACATGCAAAATCTAAACATGCCATTTTATCAGACAACTTTCATCTCTTTACTGCAAAGTGTGACTTTATCTGACTTTAGGTCATGGATAATAATTTATTCCTAATTTGCCTTTAATTTGATTGATTGTGCATCTTAGATTTGTATTTCTGTTCTTCTTTGTAAGCTCTCTAATTTCAGCCTTATTTTAAAAATTCTTTTAGCATGAATAGTGTGGTATTGTTTCCACACTAATCCACATGATAGCATATTTGCAGGTAATAAAGGAACTGCACTGAATCCTAAATTGAATGTCAATTTGTATATTCATCTCTTTGTATATTACTTCTACTGACTTTAATGGTTTTTCATTTTATAGAATACAAACGCAGTTGTAAATATACAAAATAATTTTAGTATTCAAATTCACCCTAATAAAGAAAACTAAATAGGGCAAGACATTAAATTCTTGCCACATTAGCACCTGTTTATCTTCACGACTTATACATAAATCTTTTATTTACAACACAATGACTCTCGTCCTCTGGGTACACAAAAGTGGTGAAGTACCACTGGAATTTCAAAGTTAATGATAGCCTCTTGAAGAGGTAAAATAAAAAATGTATATGATCAATTTAATATTCTTTGCCAGTAAAGAGTCTGTATTTTGTATTTTCTTTTTTGTAACATTGGTGTTTGAAATGTGAGGCAAAAACTTTACCTCATATCCTCCCTCCTTGGCTAATGTTGTTTTGTTGTAGTTCTCTTAAAAGAGAGCATAAACTGACCAGGTTTGTGTAAAATGTTGTCTGTATTGAAAGCAGAAGGAGGCACATGTTTCTTCAATAAGGATGAAAGAACCTTGTTCTTGTAACTCAATCTTTCTGTAGCAGACAGCTTTTCATTAAGGAACAGCAGGGTCCTCTCTTTAAACCAGGAGCATCAGGATAGATGGAGCCTTGACACGCAAACATAAACTGACACACACTCAGAGCGTGACAAACACACCCTGAGGATCTATGGATTCGGTGAGTCCAGAGGAGTTGGAGAAGTGGAAAAACACGTGTCCCACCTGTATTCATGCCTAGCACCTGTTCTTGCTCAGTATTTCTTTTTTGTAATATGCTCCCCTCTGTGTTCGTCCAGCTGAGGCTCTGTGATGAATTTTGTGATGCTGGGGGTCAAAGGTGAAAGGTTAGGGGTACTCCAGCTGGCAGCCAGGACTACTTCAGACTCCTTTCAGTGTCTGATGAAGGAGGAAGACTGGGGGATGAAGAGTGAAGTAAAGTTGTCTTTGCCTTTGTGCGTCTTCAAGGCCTTTTTGCCAGCATCAATCATTTCAAAATATGATCTTACAGGAAAGCCACTGAGGTTTGTGAAGTAATTCTCCTCAAAATGCGGATTCACCTGTTTTACCAATCAATCAATCAAGTTTATTTGCATAGCACATTTCTGCAACAAGACAGTTCAAAGTGCTTGGCATCATGAAAACATAATGTTATAAGCACATCATGCAGTCAGCAATTGTGAAAATCAGTAACAGATATTGCCATTGTTACCCAGGAAACAGCGAGGAAATATTATTTACCTTATAAAAAAACTGGGTATTATTTAGAGGTGTCAGAGTGAAAGGGGGCTAAATTAAATTGCACACCACACTTTAGAGTTTTATTTGGAAAATTAATAAAATAAAATGGAAAATTATGTTTAATTTTCCTTTCACTGCACTATTATGCACTACTTTATGTTCTACTATTATACATAAACACTTTTGCTTGACACTTTTACTCAAATCTCAACTGTGAGGTTTTGTTACCTGTGGAAACACAACAGTGTAATGTGAGAAAACCCACACACCCTGCAGGCATACATTTTAAGGTGCTTTAAGAAAACAAATGTTACTTTCACATCATTATGCACTAATTGAAGAATTAATTCTACATAATAAAGTTTGTTTCTGACAGCATGCTAAACCCTAAAAATTAATTTTTCTAGGAATTTATATTTAACTGTGCAACATCTGTATTTGCCCTGGGATTTATTACGTCTCTCTATTCAGTCATTTGGATTCAGTTCTGTCCTGTATATCAATACCAACCCCTTCATAGTGGCTTGTATGGTTCCCAAAAGCACACATTTGTTCACTTTACTGGTTTATTTACTGTGGAAAACTTAAATTATGCATTAGTCAGTTTATTAGATGCACCTGTTTGTTTACTTGTAAACACAAATAGTGATTCAATCAATCCCATAGCAGCAGCTCGGCTTTCAGACATCTGAACATGATGAAGATGACTTGTGTTTTTGTTGTTAAAGGTCAGACGGCCTACACCAGCAGAAGATCGTCTGTTAGTAAAAAACTGGAAAATAAGGTTACATTTCACAGAGACTCATAAAAATTAAACAAGGGGAAAAAAATGAAGAAAAAAAAGTTGCCTGGTCCAAATAATCTTGATTTCATTTTCAGCACTCGGATGTCTAGGCAAGGCGCTTAGCGCCAAGTGGCCAAACGATCTGCGTTTCAGCCTAGAAGTGGGGGTGTGCTTGTGAGTGTGAATGTGGCGCTGGTGTAAAGCGTTTAGTCAGTATAACTGAAAAAGCTGTATATAAGTTCAGTCCGTTTATCTTTTGAGGACCCTTATTACCATCTCAGCATATTTTAAACACCACATCCTACCTGAGCACTGCTGATAATCATGCTTCTTCTTGTATGAGCGCAGAGAAGAATTTTTTGAGAACTACTTTCTGCCAGAAACAGTATAATACTCAAATCAGACCAAATGGATTCTAGACAATGAAAGGTCTTCACTGTACTTCAACGGCCTCCGCAGTTACCAGATCTTAACCCAACACGTAAACGGGAGATTTTCAACATGAATGTGAAGATGACAAATCTGCAGCAACCGTGTCATGATGTGAAGCCAGTATACAACAAAATATCCGAGAAATTTTTCTGACACAATTTTCTGTTTTCAAATTTACGCTTTATCAAATTAAGGCAGTTCTCAATGCGAAATGGGTCCAACCTCAGCCTTGTATCAGCAAAGGTTCACCTAATAAAGTGCCTGGTGAATGTAGGTGACTGCAATATTAAAAATGAACAATATTATGTTTTATCTTTAGAGTTGTGTTTTGACCTGTTAAATTTAGCTCAGTGTTGACACTAATTTTCTTACAAATAGAGTGCACAAATTATTAAGCTGTTTACATGATGGATTTGACATGAAATACAAGGGCAAGAAACTAGTAGGTATAACAGGGTAAAAAGTGAAAAGCATTCTATACGTGTCTATACAAACATGTGATTAAAGACGAGGTTTTGTGAAGAAAAAAGGTTGTGGTTTCCCTTGTTTTTCCAGTGGTTGGTAGATCCTTTAAATTACTGAAGAGAGCCACATGTGCCGCTTATTGGCATGAAGTGTGTTTGATTTAATAGAGTTTTCCAAAACATTAGCTCTCCTCAAGTGGAAAATCTTTTTAATGAGAAGTGCACAAAACACGGTAAATAGCCATTAGACTTACTTTAACAGCTCCCACATGTTTACTGTGTTTATGAGGGGTGTGACTGAGAGAGGAGAAGGTTGTTTAACTCGTTTCTGTGGGGGGGAAGAAACTGAGAAAGACCACCTGAGCTTTTCTTTCTCAATTGTATCTTTAATATGCTATTTCCATGGGTAAAACACACAGAGTCAAAGCTGTGTAAAGGATTAACTGCAGCGAACAAAAAGATGAACCACCTTCTTATGCGTCTCCCTCCAACAAATAATCTCTACTACCCTGTCATCAGCCTCCTGTGTCTGTCTGCTGTAGAGCGTTGCTGCCCCTGATCCATCTCCTATTGTTACCTAATTATATGAAGTCATCAGACGGCTCCAGATCTCAGACTATCTGTATAATCACACTGCGATTTTACGCACCCCAAGTCCCTCACAGAAACACATTTTTCATTAAAAATCTAAATGTTAAAAGCTTTAGAATTGTCAGATTTATTATCTCTGCTCTTCCATGGAGGTCCTTCCTTCACACTCTTTAATTATAACTCTAAACTCCATTAGATGTCTGATGTGTGTTTAATGAATGTTGGTGAGGCATCCGTTAAGTTAATTGCAGATCATTGAGATAATTTCAGTTATTTAGAAAACCCGCAGCTTTTCCAACTGTTATGAGGGTGGGGGTGGGATTTGACTGCAGACTGAGTGAGCAGGCAGAGCTGTGGTTAGCCTCAAATAGAGCCCTGTGCTGCGGGACAACCTTTATGGGATTTACTGACAGTAATGATGCTCATGATGAGGTGTCAGATTATTGTTTTAGAAAGCTGAAGTTCCTTTTATGTTTTTCCTTCTCTTTTATGACAAACAGCCTTACAAACTGTGCTGAGGTTTAGTGTGGAGCCTCCTGTCTCCGGCTGACTGCCACCTGTTAAATAATATGTTCTCTATTTGTTGCTTTACCAACAGAGACGGCTTTGTTACAATGAAACGTGACAGCTGCATTTATAAACTCTGTGCTATTATTAACTACACAGCACAGCTAATATCCTACACTTTAACTACAGTTAAAAGATAATAAAAAGGTATTTTTATTTCCTGTATCACACAGTCACACATAAAACGTTTTGTGTCTGTACATGAGATACAGTAAACATATACTCATGGGCAGTTCTAGACAGGGGCCAGCTGGGGCCCCTGCCCATGCAGAACTAGTCCTGGCCCCTGTACTGAAAACACAATACTAAATCAATTTCTTAGGATGACGTGTACTGGCACAAAAACATAGCTAATTGGTTCTCTAGTTTAATTAAATTGTTCACCTTCACAATTTCACTTTAAAAATTAATTTGAAATGAAGCTGTTGCCCTTCAGCTTCTGCTGTATTGACATAGAATCAGTTTTCATCTTCTACATCAGGGGTCAGAAACCTTCAGCTCTCATGAACCATCAACTGGGGACAAATGCCAGTTTCCATCGCTCCAATATCATCAGTCAATGGTTTGTGACCCACAAGTGGATGCCAATGGAGTTCCTCTCACTGCACGCCACTTTGTTATATAACAGTCTAATGAAGAGGCTATCCATAATGTTTTTGATATTGCTATGAAACAATAACAACTATGTTGGACTCAAAGGTCCTGAGCAGTGGTGAGGACATATTTATTATTTATACATGTGTGTATAATAAAACTAGCTGATATAAAATGAACTGTCACCACAATTCTCCTGATAAGGAAGCCTAGTCATAATACATCATATCTTATATAAGATAAAATACTGCATAAATGCATTATGCATTTATGCAGTATTCTGGATAGAACAATTAACAAAACAAAGCTTGAAACTGATCAGTGGTTCACATTATTGTTGTTAAAAGCTGTTTTAGGTGCATGATATAGACCAGATAAACGATGATGAATTACTCACAAATGCCCTCACTGAGTTAAACAAAATACAAAGGTCAAGAAAACCCAGCAGGTTTTATTGGTGGGACTTTGCTCATTTTTTTTTTCCACAGCAGGTGAACGAAGGGACCGTTCCTCATTGCAAAGCTGACAGCAGAAGCAGACACCATGATTCGGTAAGTACGTTACAAATCTCTTGAAAATATTCCTGGCTTTTATTTGAACTATACTGGAATTTGAATTAATCTACAGTCTTTTCACACGCAGGGTTTCTATCATAGTCAGTGTTTTGCTGATGCTAAGCATCCATGCAAAGCCCTTGGTATGTAAACGTGCTGTTTAGGTTCAGACTGAATCATACAAACTTTAAAAGCTTTTTCCTTTGGTGATAGATGTCTAATATTTGCTCTCCTCTTCAGAATAAACCTTCAGATGAATACTTGGAGCAAATGGTTGTGTAAGTTGCCATCTTCAACCAAAAGTACAAAACCTAGTGGCCTCTTCAGATGAAGGCTGACACTGCATGTTCCTTATTACAGGTTCATTGATGAAAAAGGGAAGCTGTCCTGGGGAGCAGAGGTGGAGCCTCCAGAAGACATGGACAGGATCGAGTATGATGTCGACCCTCGTATGAGGATCTGGAACAGCATGAAGGCCAGCGGACAGGAGAAACACTACCTGAAGCCTGAGGAAGATCTGGATAAGATTTACCATCCTTCAACAGTCGAGCTCCAAGCTCAGATCAGAGAGTTTGGATACAAAGCTGAAGAGAAGGAAGACGACCAGCATTCGCCTGCACAGATGGAGCAGGTAGTTTATCTGCAGCCTGAGGAAGACATGGATGACGTTTACCACAAAGAGCCCCTCTTACCCGCCCTTCAACGAGACGTGGCTGAAGCTGCTGCTCCTGTTGATATTCCCTCTCAAAGAAAGTACACTGAGCCAGAGGAAGATCTCGATGATCTTTACCATAAAAGGCTTGACATGCCAGTCCGTCAACAAAAGGTAGCTGAGGCTCCTGTCGACGTTCCCTCTCAGAGGAAGTACACAAAGCCAGAGGAAGATCTGGATGGACTCTACCACCAATGATCCAGGTTTAGCATTTATTTAAAACATGTCAGATGCAACACACAGACGCATCTGTGTAATTTCATTCTATTAAACTGCTTTACAGTAACATACATGAATCACTCGCTATCTATTTTACATTTCATGTTGATAGAAACTTTGTATGCATTCACGAGAGACTTCAGGTTTTATTTGATGAAGGCAAGGAGTGAAGGCGTACAGGAGAGATAAGGTCATATCTGCTGCATATGAGAGCAATTAATAATTTCATATTAATTTCAGAACAATAAAGTATGATGTCTTCTCAGCTTTGAATAAAAACTCAGCCCAAAATAACCATGTATATATTGTTTTATTTAAACAGAAAATAATTAAATTTGTGTCTCAGATTCCTAAAAAAATATTAAAAATTGGAACCTCTGGCAAAACTATGTTTCCTTCACTGCAGCATCTCAGCAGGAATGACTCCCTTCTTCAATATTAAGTTTCCATAAAGAGCAGTTTCCCTGAGAAAAAACAAAACAGAAAAATATCAAACAATTCTTTAAAAAAATAAGAACTTGGGTCTAGACTTTAAGATTTTTGGAGTTGAAGGTAAGTAAATAAATAAATAAGTAAATAATTAAAGAACTAAGTAAGAATGGGAAGAGGGAAAAATGGAGCTTAGAGTCCCTGAGTTTTCCCACAAAATTTATTTCAAATGTTCAGGTTTGTTTAAGATGTATTTTATAGTTTCAGAAAAAAATTATTATTAATTAAAAAGACTGTAAAGACTGTTGAAGATTTTAAAGAATTTAACAAATCTAAAACATGCAGGACACCAGCTCTTCTGGACTGCACTTGGACACCCCCGCCACGTTTAAGATAAAGCAGAAAAATACGCACCCTGTTGCTACGACAGCGTAGGCCCTTTTAGCTCGTTCGTAGAAATTAAATCTTTCCATTTTCTCCAGAGAGCTCTGCGTGTGAACAACAATCAGTAAAAACGTATTTTGTTTTAAGTTCAGCCCATATGTAATTAAGTGTCATACCTGAGAGCCTGCCTGGCTGAGGAGCTGTGTGTAAGTGTCCCACACTGGGACAGCTAAATGTCTCTGTTTGTCACTGTCCACCAGATCCATGACTGCTGCCTGTCGGCAACAAATTTAACATGTGATATTCTTAAAGATACAGCTGTTCTCTTCACTATTTCTACATTTGCTATGTTTCAGCCTAATTCCAAAATGAGTTTAATTCAAAAAGTCCCTCTAAATCTTAGAGAAAATACCACCAAAAGTGGCACAATGTCAAATGTTTTTATGTAATTCAACAAAATTTAAGGACTTAAAAAAAAAGTAATTAAAAGTGGAAAAAACACTTCAAAAATACTTGTATTCCTTTACCACTAATCATCCTTCAAATGTTTCTACAAGTTGGGGTCTAATTTTGAGTATGATTTTCACAAAACACACTTGTGTTGGTTCACAGTTGACAGAGCAGTTCAGAACAGAAAAGAGGACTGCTTATAGACCTCAGAGATTCAATTGTAAAAACACAAATTTAAAGGGACAGAACAAAAATCCTGCAGCACTGAATGCCCCAGTTTCACCCAGGTATGAGCAGAACTTTCTTCTAGTGTGGCGTCCAACAACAATCGTGTAATTTGTCAAAAATGTCAACTAGGGGGCAGGCTGTGGTGGCGTAGAGGATAGCGCGACCCACATTTGGAGGCCTTGAGTCCTCGACGCGGCTGTCGCAGGCTCGACTCCCGGACCCAACAGCCTACTGTCATATAAGGGACACTAGAGCCCACAAAAAGCCCCCTGGTGGGGAAAAAAAAAAAAAAAAATGTCAACTAGATCTGTGCTAATAAATACTAAATTGAGAAGGGCCTACAGTAGTGAATAGTTATAGTATATGTGACTTCTTTAAAAAAAAAAATTCAATTTTATCATTATGGATTATTCCATGTAGAATGTAGAGGAAATTCCACATAGAACTCCTTATTAGAATTGGAATAAGGCTGCAACATAAAACGTCATGGTATTGTAAATCCAAAATAGCTGGAGATTAAACTCTGATTTTGACATGCATGTGTGGGCCCTGTACCGGTCTGTCGACGTAGGTATCCAAGGGCAACAACTTTAAAATCGCCTCTAAAAGTTGTGGGATTCCCAGACCTGTAACCAGAATAAGTCAAAGTTAAAACAACAGTGTAGAAACACACTCTGGTATAATGTTTTCATTTCACCATACCATCAGCTCTGATCTCTTTTGGACCACAGGCACAAATAGAAGACGCAGGGAAATTAGCATCTGCAAGTACTGAAGATGATAAAACATGAAACTAGTTTCACTGTTGACATAAATGAGCTTTCTGACCCCTTACAGTTCAAACACCATAGGTTGTGACCGCCGCAGGACATGAATGACACGAATAGAGCTGTAGATCATACCCAGTTCATCCCCATGGCCCATTTTGGCCAGCGCATACAGCAGCTCGGGTGATAAAACAGAGGGGATCCCCTTCAGAACCACCATCCTGCAAGCCGAACAGTTTAGAATTCACAGAAGCAGAAATCGAAGCAAACCGAGAGGATTTCCCTGCATCTACTTCCGTCTTGTTTAGCTTTACAGCACCTACTGGCCAGACAATGAACTACAAGCAAAAACATCTAAAATATTTTTGCCAGGAGCCTCTTCAGTCTGTAGAAGGGTGTTTATTTTTTAGATACAGAAAAATGCCGTTCATATTTTTGGCACTTCTGGTGAAGATTGGTAAAAGTTTTTAAAACAAAATGTTCTTTTATTGCTGTAAAAACATCTCACACATTGAATTAGTGAAAAACAGAATTTAATTTTCAAAAAATTGCAGTTTAAGATTATTTTTTAATGCCGCTCTCACAAATAGCCACAGAAAAACACCACTACATGCTTATGAGTACACAAAAACCAAATATGCATCTTTTCCCAGGTCAGACAGGTGCAGGAAAAGATCTAAAGTAGCCTTAAATGAATCTGTTAGCAAATTTCACACAAAGGAGGTTTTTCTAAGTATGTTTATTACTGTTGCATTTGTTGACAAGTCCTGAGCCATCTCAGGTTCTCCTGAGGCCCACAGGCAAGCAGGGAGCCTTAGACAGTTGCAACATTTGCTAATGTTGCATTTGCTAATGTTGCAACACACAAAGTGTGGTTCACTTTGTGTGGTTCACACAAAGTGAACCACACAATGAGAACTGCTTTGTGTTGGTCACATAAATCAAATTAAAATATGTTAAAGCTTTTGCCTCAAATAATTTAAGCTGCAACGTTGTAAAGTAGTAACTGTAATGGTTGTTCATTCATGATTCAGTTTTTCTCCCTTGAGCTGAAAATATAGATAACAAAAATATGCAAATTTTTTTTATATGTTCAGATGTTACATAAATAGTTATATCTCTTCTATTTTGGGGTCTTTTTGCAGCAAAATAAAACCTCAGACTGAACCTCCTTTTGGAAAAATGATTCTGTATTTTTCACTATGGCTTGTAGTTTGAACACTGACCTAATCGTGCCCATAGAAGCTCAAATAGAGCCAGCAATGTGACTAAATCTCACAGCTGCTGTGTTATTTTGGGAAATAAAAGTGACTTTGGGGGAAGTGATTTGAGGCTGCTGAGCAGGAAAAAAAGAACCTTGCAGGAGTCAGGCCTGTCTGCCAAATCTGAAAGCCCCTTCTCCTTCTACGGACCCATGCTGCTCTCGCTTTATTTCGGCTTCTTTAAATGAGTTTATCACGCTATGAGGGTCTGCGCTGCCAAATTGCAACGTTTTGCCCCCTTTGTGTGCACGGAGAGCCTCATTTAAGTCTACATTTATTATTTTGACCTTTCGGCAGCCTCAAAGAGGAGCTCCTTTTCTGCTCCTCTCAGTGTTCTTTTGTGCTTTCCTGCAGAGTTAGAAGACAAGTTTTTTTTCTACTCTTTTAAATGTTTTGTTAGAGGTGCTGACAAGTGAGCAAGATCCAGGGGAATATTGAATAATAATAATAAAAAAAACAATTAGGCCATCGCCTTGTGAAGATATGAAGCGCTGCCGTGTGAAGATCAGAGAGAGAAAAGATGCCTCCTGATGATTGGAGCAGCAGCAGAAAGCACACTTTAACCAAATTGGTTCTGGTGGTTCTCTTTGAAGATCAGTAGTTCTGCATTTACAGCACAATGGATATCTTCAAACAACGAAAATGTGCAAATTTACTAAGTTGGTAATTAGTTTTTTTTAATTTACAATGTGTATGTTATACCAATGTATCTGCGTAAATTGTCAATTACTTTATTTTAGTAATTCAATTCAAAAAGTGGAACTCGGACATATTGTTAATGGTTTATTTCTGATTATTTTGATGCTAATGGCTTCCAGCTAATGAAAATCTAATGGACAGTTTCTCTAAAAAACATTTTAATCTGACAATTTTCTCCCATGTTTTTTCCACTAAACATCTGTTTGAATATTCTGTCCATTGTTTGGAGATTGGACACAATCACCTATGATGGAAAAACACAAGGGAAAAGAATATAAGCAGGTTGTCTACACCTGCCTATGTTTTGAGATTATGGGATGGGCTGTTGCTCATCTCCAGCAATGATTATGCGAGAGTCGGGATCCACCCTGGACATGTCGCCAGTCCCGTTGTACGGCAGCAAATCTAATACAAATTCACTCGTCGTTTATCCCGCTGTTTTCAGAAGTTGTCTCATATGACCTAAATCAGGGATGTCCAAAACGTATCCTGCATGTTTTATTCCTCTCTGGTTCAATACCCTGGTAACCACCTTCTGAGCATGTCTAAGCTCTGCAGAGACCTGCTAATGGACCATCATTTGATTCAGGTGTGAACCATGGAGAGAACTAAAACATGCAGGACACTGGCCTTTCAGGATTGACTTTGAACATCCTGGACCAAAACAAAGTGATTTTCATAGCAGAGAAATAACATTCACAATCCGCATTTAGCTTCCACGTAAAGCCTTAAAACAGCTCCACCTAGTGGTCTAGAGTAGACAACGCAAAATCACATGCTACTTTAACAACACAGCTAAGGCCATACTAATGAAAACTATGGAACACACCACCTTAACATTTTTCAAGAATTCCCACATAATAATTAGTGTTGAAAATTGTTATTTAGCTTTATTTGAAAAATGCACACACAATAAACTGCTACCAACATTTGAAAAATGAAAAGGCAGAATTAGTACAAATTTTTCATCCAGCTTCATTCTTCCTGTACACACAGACTATAAAACAGTTTTCAAATCACCATCACAGTCAAGCCTCCTGATCCAAAACAGCACTTTGTTAACACTTGGCCCCAGCAGGCTATGATAGGACACTTTTCACTTCACCGTTTATCATTTTCAGCTGGTATACAATCAGGATCTCAGTATTATACAATGCATTACCAGTGAGGGAGTGATCAACTGATTGCCAAAACCCAATGATCTTCTTTGAACTTTTTATTTACTGGTCCTGGAAATTGGCTTTTCTTTTCTCCACAAATGCAGTCATGCCTTCCTTACGGTCATCCTGCAGACAAAATCGGATTTAAACATCATTGATCAGCTGTTAGAGACAGAGTTAACGCTCACAGTTGATCACTAAATAGGCTTTTCTACTTACTGTTGCAAAGGTAGCATGGAACAAACGCTTTTCCAATCGATTTCCTTCAGCCAAAGTCAGTTCATAAGCTGCAGTTTAAAAAATGACCAAGTTAAACAAAGTTGATGATTCAGACTTTCGTTGACAATAAATAAATTCTTCACATACCTGCATTCACAGCTTCTTTAGCCATGGCGCTGACCAGTTTGGAATTGGCAGCAATTTTCTCCCCACATTTAACAGCCTCAGTTATGAGCTGGTCCACAGGATAAATTTTACTCACCAAACCTGAAAACACACAAAATGAATGATAAAATATGCTTCATTGTACGTCTGATATTATATATTGCATCACATATGGCTCTCTGTGGGTCATTCATATAAATAAATAAAAAATAATAATAATCAGTAGTTACAATAGCTGATTTAGCTTCTATTTTAATATTGTATTTTATTTTAAAATTTCTTCTATATATGCTTCTATTTTAAAGATTAACCAATTTTATAGAATAGAATAAACATCCAATTAAGATAAAGAATTTTCCTTTTTATTTTTCTTGATCATTTTTCAAGAAGGAACACAAAAAACAAAACATTTTAATTAAACTCTAGTGAAGCAAAAACTATTAGCCAGTTTTCCTGTTGTACAAACTACCAAAGGTAAATTTTGATGTTTGCATTATTTTATTTTACTCACATAACAGAATTTGTTCCACAAAAAAAACAAACAAGCAAAAAAAAAAAAAACACTACAAAGCTCCTTCACATCTAATGTTCCTCTGGCATGACTCTTTATCTTCAGGTCCGTGCATTGATATTCAGGCAGATTCAAGTCAGAGGAGCCAGTTTTTTTTACCACCACTGAAGAAGAACTTGTAACTTGACAGGTTTTACACATCCAGATATACTTAAGCCACATTTCACTGTCGGTGTTAGGCCTCCCTATTTTTTCTTCAAATATAAGTAATGTCTCTATGACAAAACACTCTAGTAACTTCTATTCTGAGCCAAAGCTTGCTTCCAGTAAGCATAATCTTTTTCCAGTCTGTCCTTGACATACTTCAGTCTGGCTTGATTGTGTGTCTGGTCTGCAAGCCTGCAGTCCATTCTTGTGTAGAGCTGTAGTTATCATTTTCTACAGAGGCAGTTCAGATCTTAACTTTCAGTAATGTTGTACTCTTTTTCTCAAGTTTAAACTGGTGTGTTTTAGTCCCTGGCTAAAAGTGAATACAGACAGGTTTGATGCCAAATAAAACCAGAAACCGATGTAGATCAAGTAAAGCCTGATTACTGCATCTTTTTCATGAAGTGACTACAGTATATACTGTTGCCATTACCTGACTGTTTGGCCTCCTGAGCATTAATCCTGTCTCCTGTTAGTACCATCTCCATTGCCAGGGATTTGCCAACAGCACGAGTCAGGCGCTGGGTACCTCCCGACCCTGCAGGTAAAACAGTCATGCAGAGTCAAAGCAACAGCGCTGTAAGATCTAGGTAGGACAGAAAGAAGTCTTTACCTGGGATGGTCCCGAGCAGGATCTCTGGTTGGCCAAACTGCGCCTTCTCTCCAGCGTAGATGATGTCACACATCATGGCTAGCTCACAGCCTCCACCCAGCTGCAACAGAATCAGAACAAGGAAGACAATCAGGCTGTACGTGTGCAATTTCCTTGGAAACACTTTTATTTAACAAGATATGAATGCATGTCTGCTGGTTTTAAGGTATTACATTCAACAGTGGGAGTGTGCCGTTATACACAGAACAATAACAGAAATCTGATATGTGGATAAAATATTGTTGAACTCTACAGGTGTGAAGAAGACTCCTAAAGGTGCTTTTCCACTGGCAAGTCACGCACCAACAAGTTAATGTGTGGTTTGGTTCTACCCCAGGTAGTGAGCTTCTCCATTATACAGGGATTTGCCAGGGACTTGCCCTCCTTCCAACCCAAAATTGGTAAGCGTACCTGGGTGTTGCACTGAAGGGAAAATGGGTGCACTACAATAGGACTGATGAAACTTCAATATAAATGGATAATTTAGAAGCCGTAACATTGGAATAACTTTATGACAGGTAAGGCCTTATGGCTAAGCAGCATTAAAAGGTGTTTGTTTTAAAATGTTAAGTTTATTTTGGTTGGATTTCATGTGCTAGATTCTTCTGGAGAAAGAGAAAAAAAAAAGCTTTGTGATACTTACAGCAAATCCATTAACAGCTGCGATTACAGGTTTCCTCACTGTGGACACTCTGTTCCAGTGAGCCAGAAAGTTCCCACCATAACATTCCTGAAAAGTTCGATTCTGCATCTCTTTAATATCTGCTCCAGCTGAAAAAACACAACAGCAGAGTTCACCTCTAAAATAATCACTTTAATCCAAACAATCTGCCAATATAAAAACATGTGATGCCATACCTGCAAAGGCTCTCTCGCTGCCAGTGATGACAACAGCTCCAACGTCTTTGTCGGCTTCAAAGGCGTCCAGCGCCTGCCCCAGCTCCTTCATTAGACTGTCACAGAGAGCGTTGAGAGCCTTGGGTCGGTTCAGCTGAATGAAGCCTACATTGTTCTTGTCACCTCGCTTTTCCACCAAAATATACTCGTACTGACCACCTGCATGAAGAAGAAACTACCTTTACGATCACAATCCACAACTTGCAAAGTTAGCTGCCACTTTCTTCTACCTGGTGGGAGCCATTTTTAAAGTAAGCACACTCATTCTTTTTCTTAAAGTACACTGATGTTTGAATTGTATAGTCAGTCCATCCACCAAGGAGAAAGGGCAACATTAAAACATTTAAGAAACAGAATGAGAACATCCATTGAACTCTGGAGGATAGTCATTTGTTTTATTGTGTTATGCAACCAGTTAGTGCACTGATCAGAAAGTCACCTTCAAATAAAATGTATTATAATTAGAAAACAAAAGCAAGAAAAATCCAATAAAACAAATGTTTGAAGTAATCTTATCTGGGGCATGTTAGCAGCTCTTATAGCTCACACTTGACAAGTTAGATGTGTTCACAGCAGAAAATCATAACAAAAAGTTGCAGGGTCTGCGCCACCTTTTAGTAAGTTTGGAAAAATAAAAGAGGAGCATATGATCAAGTCAATATTTAAAAATGTGTTTTTTCTTCAAAGTGAACTAAATCTTGGTTTAAATCAGTGCATTCATGCTTTTATGTAAAGAACAAACAAAACAACAACAATATAACAGTGGTCTACTGACAGCTGCAGCAACATTAAAGGTCTAAAAATACACACTTTAAAAGATCAGATAAGCTCGTTCCTTTATAAATAAGTGTAATAAAATGCAGCAGCAAGGTTAAACATCCGTTTATCTGCTGCACACTTGGACATCATCCAGATATCTTGACATTGTATTATTGCAGCCAGGTGTTCGCCCCGCGGACCCCTGGCTGCTTTCCGACCACACACCTGAGCTGTAGACGCGGCTGGCGGACAGCAGGGCCGGCGCTGCTCTGGAGGACTTCAGGAGCAAAGCTGCGTTTCTGCACAAAAAGGCCATGACTGCTTCGAGACACTGAACTTTGCAGCAGGCTGGTAAGTGGGACCTTCTTCTTACAATTTCTTCTTTGGTGCGTGTTTTAGGTTAAAAAAAAGGCTTCACCGCCATCTAGTGTCTCTGGAAAGACATGCAAGCACGGGTTATGTGTTTAGGAAATTCTTCACCTCACTAATAAAATGTTTTTCATTGTGATGTTAACAATCCATTCATCCACCAAACATGAAATAGATAAATTTGCTTTCATTATATATAATTATTAGCTAAAATAATAATAAAAAAAATAATATAAACACACTTTACAAAAAACAAATAATAATAATAATCCAGTAAAATTTGCTTTCTCCTAGGAAGGTAACAAGCAGAAAACCACTGGGCCAGTGGGAACCATCTTCCATGAAAAAAAACATTGAGGTTATGGTTGCAAATATTGCATATATGAAGAGAAGTTGGAGAAAGCAGTAGGATGAGGAATGTCTCTAGCTTAAGTCAATAGCTCAGGATAAATTAAGACACTCAAATTAGACATTAGAAGACAAGACCATTTTATTGGTGCATTTTAGGTCAATTCAAAGGGTTTTACATGAACAAAAAATGGGATGTTCCCATAATTGTAAATCAAAGGCAGCTGTAAACAATGTTTCAGCACCTTTGCAGTTTTAGAAGTTATTTTCCAGGTAAGTGGAGCATAAAAAAAGGGCTTGAGAATGTTTAAGACTCGTCTTAAACGTACAGTGTATCAACACAGTAGAGGAGCTGGTGCAGTTAGTTAATAGTGAAGTGGAACATTGATGTCTCTAGAACATGATTTTTCAAAGATTTCTAGCTTGGTAAAAAAAAAATAACTATGAATAAAATTATATAGAAATAAAGAGTGTCACAACTGGTTATAAAATTAATAAATGAAGGGAACAGATAAAACCTTTTTTTTTTATAATCTGATGCGCCTTTAAGAGCGCGCTGCGCGTTCTGGGCATCGTCTGGGCAAGCGCGCCTCCATCAGAGACAATCCGCTGTTCCTCCGTGGGCCACATCAGCAAGGATAACAGCGATAAGGTAAGCATGAATCTATATGTTGTTATATGCAAGATCCCCCTGAGTGAGGCTGCATCATTTTTAAACGTGGATCGTTCAGGAGGCAGAGGATTATAAATCTAATTTACGAGACGGGCTGAGCATCATATGCAAATGAATGGTAACAATGTAACAATGCAAAGAAATGCCTCTATTCCCCTTGTTGCATCTAATTATCAACAAACGTTTATTCTCCAACATTATTTACACACTTAATTATAGTTGCACATTTATATATTAAAACGCAGACATGCCTTTTAAATTAGGGCCTATTATCAGAGACACTGTCAGTGTTTTATCCATAATTGCCCAATAGAATGGCTTTTACTCCATGCACCAACAATTTTGGTGTTCGAAATATATAAATATTTTATTTCATTTTTACGAGCATGTTGTGCAACATTGACATCAGTCTTTGCTGAGAATATGTTCAGCAGCACTGAGCACATCACAACCCCTCAGATCCCATCATCACTGATCCACCCTGAGCTCAGTGCAACGCAAATATCACGATGGGCTGGAGGTGATGCTCACGCTCAACGAGTCGTGTTTTTCATCTGTACCACACAATATTAAAAAAAATAAAATCAAAAATGTTCGGTTATATCACTCCTGTGGCCATATTTCTTCTTCTTGCATAGATGTCAGGAATGAAGCAGCTGGTTGCAACGTGCTGGACCTGCCTGCTGCTCTCCGCTTTCCTGTGCGAGCCTGCGCTCTGCAAAGGAGGTCGCGGAGGCTCTCGGGGCTCCTCTCGCGGATCCCCCGCGCGCAGCTCCACAGCGGGGACTTACCGGGGAGGCGGAGCGTACGGCGGCACGCGCTCTCGGTTCAGGGTCGCTGGCCGGACGTCCCCGGTGAGGGTGGCTAGCGCTGCAGCGGCCGGAGCCGCGGTGGCCTTATCAGCAGACAAATGGTACGCGTCCGCCTACCGCCGCAGCAACACGGACAGCTCGGAGGAGGAGCTGGATTACTACAACAGGACCAATTACTTTGATGCATTAATGTCGAGCTCAACTCAGAACGGATCCTTTCTCTCTAATGTTGTCAATGTTATTATTGCAACATTTTCCGCAAAGTATGGACTCGCGTTGGACTTTCTACAGTAGATACACTTCCATCATTTTAGGATAAATTTCTGATCTTAAACCCAGATTAGAAGGACTGTCACAAATACATTATTGTGCTGTATGTATTTACAGTGATTTTACACTAGTGGACACAACATTACCAGCATAGTATTCCCTCTCACTGTTTACCTTATAAACATATGCACCATGCAAAATGTTATGTCTGAAAAAAACAAAGAGCCAAATTCAACTGTTTTCATACAGTTGTAACTATACTGCCAATATTTTTACAAATGTAAATTTTTATTGCAAAGTTCTCTGCAGCTCACCAACAGATTTATGGGTTGTTTAAACAGACTTTGATCCAATAATTGTTGGCACATGAACAGCAGACCGAGATCAAGTTGGAACCAACATAATTCTGTCTGAAATTAAAGCTGCTAATCTTTTCTCGCGCTCAGATCGAACTTTTGGACTTTTAATATTTATTGCTTTCCTGCACAAACATAATTTCCCCACAACGTTTTGGTTCATGTTCTTATTATCTTATGTCCTAGATAAGCATTTTCCCCAATTTCCTTTTTCCATGATCTTTTATAACATCTTGGGTTTTGAGATCTGTCACAAACATCAAGCAGAAGTCTTGCTCTTTATATTTACTCCTTTCTCTTGTTTTCTTCTTGTGTTCATCCTCCCAAAGGGTCTCTCTCAGGAGCAACAGACTGTTCCATAGCTATAAGTGCACTCAATTATACTCTGCAACTGTTGTGTACATATTAAATAAACGGTTTGTAATCACTGTCTCTCTGCTAATAAATAAACTGTTTTAACCATATTATCCTCCAGCCTTCTGTCTTACAAAGTGAACTTTCCAGGATATTTAAGTTAAATACTTTTATTTACAAATAGTATGTGGAGGTTGATCTCTGCAAAACATCAGAGGAGACATAAGCAGTCCTCTTTTGTTGACATTTAAGAGGTGAATAAATCTAAAAATGTCTCAGGTCAGTCCAGGAGTACTTGTCCCAGTTCTCCTTTCCTGAATGCTCTGATGAAATTGTAAGCTGCTGCTGTGTAGTTTGGGATGGTAACAGTGATGTTTCCTAAAGCAGACAAAAAAAAAAATAAAAAATTCTAAGAAGACATCAAATAGTAGGATTTCTGTCGAATTAAGTGAAAAGTTGAAGCACTAACCCTTGTATGTTATTTTTCTTAAAATTTTTATGTAAAAATGTGTGGAAAGTAGCACAATATCACTCTGTAAAGTCGTTTAGTGGGAAATTAATGTTCCCTTGTTAAAAAGTTTAAATACTGGGACTTTAATTGGCACCATTTGTTTAGGACAGATGAATCTAAAGCTAAGCTTTGTTAGAACTAAACACTCATTGTTTAGTATAAAACAAGGAACAACTATGTGGAAATGTACAAGATGGCCACTGTTGAGCACAGTGGAGATTCTGTGATGCTGTGGGCCTCTTTCACTACCTTAATGCTGTGGAATGGCACAGCATTAAGGAAGTGATGTGCCATCTGATGTTTTCTGCCATCTGTTTTCCGCAGATGGCAGAAAACAGAAAAATGGGTCATCACTAAATCTATCAGCATATAAATGATCCAAAACAAGACCGAAATAGTTCGCCCGACACAAAATCTATATTTTTCCATGTTCAGTCCCCAAACATGAAGCCTGTAGAAAACCTGCGGCGTAAGCTACAGAGACTCCGGGCCAGGCAGAGAGACTCTCCAAAGAGAAAGGATCCATCGCTCTGTCTGCCCCAACCTTTTTTAAATGTTGAAAGACAAGTTCTGTCTTGTTGGCAAAATCTGATTGCCAAACATATTCACAACACTAACAGGTGGGACACTGGTGATTTTGTAATAATTTCCAAATGTGAGAATAGGTGCACTCAAAATAAAGATTGTTTCATAAAAACTCTTAAAGGCCAGAAAACATTACAAATAATGTAAGAACTGTTATGGACCTAAAAGACTTCAGACTTTCACTTGTTAGCTTTGTACTGTATTGGTGCTGATCAGTAGATTTTATTATCTTAGTTAGAAAGCTGCTGGCCATGGTTTCATCTTTACTGTGCAGACAACAACATTATTTCAATACTAGACTCAGCATAAAGGCAAACACCTTCCACAAGTGAATATATATTTAATAACAACTGGATGTGCCATGTGAAAGTGTAAGACTTGCTCTTCCTCACCTACTCCAGTGATGGCTTTGACTCGCTGAGTCTTTCCGAGTTTCACAGCGATGCGTTTGAGGACGTGCTGGATGTCGTCACTTGGCTCTTGGAGGTCATATTTCTCTACATATCTGCATACAAACACCCAAACAGTGAAGAATACGACAGGCATGATATAAAGACAACACTCGAGAAATTCTAATTCATACCCAAACCTCCTGAGTCGGTTCAAAGAAAAGAGCAGGTAGTCTGCAATAACATCTTCACCCACCAAATGGTCCAGGATAGTTCCTGAGGTAGAAGATAAAACATTTGTTTGGAATAACGACTTTCTAGTTGGACCTAAATCTGGACTGTGTTCAGCTCACCACATAAAGCCAACTTCATGCCCGTCTCCACGCTCTCGATCTTAGGGGGTAACACGCCGGGTGTGTCCAGCAGGTACATTAACGGTCTCTCAGAAACCTGAGAACAAGGACTTGTTTAAACATTGCACGGCTATCAGTGCACAAAGACAATAAAGTCACAGAATGAAACATGTTTTCCACTCACACCTGTATTTTAGTCAAGATAGCTTTAGTTATCCCTGGCTCCCCACCCACTCGCGATGCACGGCCTGAAATTTGCACATAAATCTCAACATTCACTGCTAAGAAGCCAAAATAATTGAGAGATATAATTTAATTTCACAAGCTATTAATTATTATTCTTACCTTTTTTAACATTTGTTCTTCTCATTGCATTGATAAGTGATGACTTCCCCACATTGGGCACTCCGATCACCATGAGACAATAATCTCTATTCTGAAAACATTGCATGAAGAGAGTGAAAGATGAATTAAATGGTTAGTAACTGAAAAAACAGGCAAAATGATATACACTTTTGTCAAATTATGTTGATATAATGTAAAATTTAATGTAAAACTAATGTAAAATATAATGTAAAATAATGTAAAACTCAGGCTGTTACTGCTTAGATTTGCATTCATCTATGCATTCTGTGAGATAAGTGCTGTGACAATATGCATGAACTTATCAATAGAGAAAAACGGAGTCAGAGTTTTGTGTGCCTTGCATAAGTATTCATACCTCTAAAACATTCCCACATTTTGCCTGAAATAAAATCTTATCTTGCACATGTGAAACCATCACAAAGTGATATAAATGTGAAGTGGAAGGAAAAAAAAAATGTTTTCAAAACATTGTACAAGAAAAAAACAAATCTAAATTTGTGAGTTTGAATTCAGCCTCCTAAACCTTAAGCACTCTTCTTTGTAAAATAGCTCAAGCTCACTCAGGTTGGTGAGAGAGCGCTCACCAACATCAATTTTTAAGTTGTGCCATAGATTTTCAATTGAATTTGATCTATTGATGGGCCACTCTAACAAATAAATGTGATATAAAGCGCAGGACTAATTAGTTGTAGTGGATTTTATTTTGAGGGTATCAGAGTAAAGGGGACCTTCAGATCTTCATTTTTGAAAACCATGTTCCTTCTCCTTCACAATTTTGCATTGCTTTGTGAAGTTATTGCTCATTAAAAAATGTGAGAGTTAGTGGCTGCTACGAAGCTGAGAAAATCTTCATCAGATGTAAATACTTTTGCACAGCATTGTATTTGGTAAAGAGTGATAACGGCTGAAATATCTGTACTGAACTGTAGAAATAAAGTGTGTGTCAAATTGAAACTCAAATAAAAACATGTATTAATGGAGTATGCCAACCTCCTCTCTGTTAAAACGGTCACTGGTCTTAATTAATTCCATCACCAATGGCACCAACTAAAGAAAAATAAGAAGGGAAAGAATTGCAGTAATTGCATTTAATTAACTTCAGTAAGCTACATGTTTACACTGAAGTTAATCTTTACCTTTTTGATGTTGTCATCTCTTTGCTTTAAACAGTCCGTAAAGAGAACATTCCTCACTCCGTCATTTTCTAGTTTCTTCAAGATTTTCTGGAGTTCGAATGTGAAGACAACATAAAGATCTTGTTAGAGATCTTAATTGTTTAAAAATATATACTTTTCTATATGTAAGCAAGTCCTTTCACCTGCTTGTTGGATAGATCAGCGAGGTCCATCTTGTTTAGAACAAGGAGATGTGGCCTTACATTCAGTGAGTCCTGAAATATGGGGTTTCTTCCAGACAAGGGGATTTGATCATTATTAAGAAAACTAGTCCATGCTCAAGTAAACCTATAAAGCATGGCTACATTGCCTGGCCACAGGTGGACTTTCCTTTAGTTTCCCAATGACAGAATGTAAAAAGAAAAACATTTGCACATAGTAGAGATCCAGAGGTATATCACAAATTGTCAGCTTTGACTCAGGAATTAACAAATATTCCTCAATGTCTTAAAGACAAACGTGTGCATGAAATGCAATCACTATAATCCAAAGTTAATGGTTAATGTTCAACCCAAGGTTAGGTTATGAAACAACATCCCAAGCTTTGAGCATTTTATACAGCTCTGTTCAATCAATCATACAAAAACTGGAGGATGTATGGCACAGTATCTCTAATGGCACAAAGACATAATCTGGACTTATTTAAATAAAAGAAAAAGCCTAATCCAGAATGAGACGTTTTAAAGGATATTCTGGAATCATGGATTTCTAGGATGCAGTCCACATTCTTGAGGTTGGCTTTCATCTGCTTCAACCCTGCAACCATCACACCGTTTTACAACAAATAACTGATCGAGCAAAACATAATAAATAAATAATATTTACTCAACAAAGGAAATTTAAAGAACTACCATGCTATTTGTATGAGCCTGGAGATAACTATAGCTGAGTATGTCACCTTTCGCCATGTGTCCTGGGAACCAGTGAGCCACCTCCCGGCCTCCAAAGTCAAACACTGTCCTGAATCTGTCGACATTTCTGAGAGTCTGGCACAGTTTCATCACCACAGATAGTCTGAGCTAACTTACGTAGGTTAGACTAGCCACTTGCTGTACATAAATTTCTCTACTAAGAAAAACACTCCCAATGCCCAATGTGTTACACTGTTTACATACCGACTCGAATATTTTCCCTACAACAACGTTCCGCAGCGCTTCAATGAAGCAATACCGCCCTCTGCAGGCTGAACACCACGGAACTTCTTGAGTGGAAAAAGAAGGCAGAATAGATACATTTATGATCTAAACATTATTTGTTTACCTGCATTAAACAAACGTGAGGAGATTTCGCCACTTATGCCTTTTCAAAACAACAAAACAAAAAACATACACAATTAACAAATGTCAAATGAGATCTTTCCCCTGGGGATCCCTGTGATTAAGGATGGTGTATGCAACCTTATTCACAAAAGAAAATGCAGAGGAGAGTTTAAAGAATAAAAAAAATTAATATGGACAAGTCAGATGTGTTAGAAATTCATATTTTCTTGTGGAAGGGTAAGATTATTGATATGCTAAATAAATCACACTAATTTTAATAATAATGACAATACAAGTGACAGAGATAATCAAACCTTTTTTACAGTATGGATTTGGCAACTTCAGCTTTTAAGCCATACAATACTTCACATAAAATAATGACAAATGTAAAATTTATTCACAGTTAATTAATTCATAAATAGCAATTTGAGTGATACAGACAGTGACAAGAAAATTATTTAGAAATGAATATGCATTTTTTTAAAAAGTTGTTCATAATTAATATGGCACATGTACTCTTATTAAAAATTTCCAAAAAGGTCCATATGGCTATAAGTGTACAGGGACATTTCAGTTAATTGGAATATGTGTTCCCATGAGGCTCATTTCTCAGATCAAAACTTATAAAAAATATCCTTTAAGCAGATAGTAGACACACTTTTCATAAAACCCACATTTGTATATTAATGATGCTTTTATTGGTCCAATTAATTATTATAATCTCAAATGCTGCCCTTTCATTAAGTGGAACATCATCACAACTACTTGAAAACATTAGATGGCAGGCAATTAAGCAATATATTGTGTTTCACTTAGTGAACTGATTTACTGAAAAACATCAACGTTTCAATAATATTAAAATTTACTGAGATGCACCTGTATGTAAGTGGCATCTTTAAAGCTCTGGATTGATACATCTTCTACTATACAAGCCATTAGCTCATTCAAGCTTTTCCAAATTTTAAGTAACCAATTTTAAATGAATTAGAGTCTAAATTATCTACAAAACACCATGTTTTGTAATTTATGTATAATATTTTTTCATAGAAGTAAGCCTTAAATTGCATACATTTGCAAAATCTTTTTATTTTAGCAACTGTGTGGCTCGCTTAAAGCTTCGACACGCGGCGCCTGGAGGGATTAGTGGAGGAGTAGTGGGAGATGAGTCTGTCCGCTTCTCTCCAGCCAGTGAGAAGCGCTCCATGGACGGTGGAAAAGTAGCAGAGATGAGTGGCTTCTCCAGCGAACAACACCTGCAGGGGCTGGAAAGAATTTTAAAAGTTAGAAAAAAAGACTCAAAAATATAATCATACAGTCTAGTTAAAACACTGTAAAGATTCTATCTGTGAGAACATAATATAAAAACACTTGATCAACCTGAGATGGAGAAGAGCACAGGCATGTACTTGACATCTTAGACTGTATTATCACTTTATTAACATGATAATAATAAATTAAGGTAATGTTTGCCTGCATATCAACTCATCAGTGTCCTGGATTGTTAATTCTGTCCTCTGTGAAACATTGTGTCATTTGGTAGAAATTAGATTTATGAAAATCTCTCCTAAAGATCCACCTCTGATCAATTAAGGTCTGGATGTTGAACAGGCCAAACAATACTTTGATTTTATTTCAACTTTTTTTTTTTCTCAGGTCCTTTTGCCAATTTTTTAATAGAAATGATCATGATTAATTTATTGGACATATTTCTACATTGGTGAGGTTTTTCTTAGTGAACCTGCAAAAAAGGCGAATGGACAGATGAAAGGATGAATGGATAGGATAAAAAAACACTTCAAGTGCAGATTTTTTTCTTCCAGCTTTTAGGAATCTTGAATCTAAAGCCTTGTATCAAATTACTTTTTCAAATGAGCATATGTCAGATGATATGCAACTGTCTACGTCTTCAATCTACATGCACATACTCGGGCTTTCGTTGCATTGGGTGGCAGAGGCTCCATCATGTTCTCCAGATCCTGCTGTGAGCAGCCCGTTGCCAAGTAGCTGTAAGATCCGTTTGTCCAGGGGTTCTGGAACCATTGGGAGCGCAGGATCCTCCGTGGAGTGATGGAAGGATTCCCTGAAGACAAACATTAGATCCAAACATACTGAAGGGTCCTGATAACTGAAACTGTATACAGTGATATAAGACTGAGCGGTACTGCTAGAACGGTATCCATGTAATGCTACACAGGAAATGTTTGGAAGACTTTTTCATCACACAATAGAAAGATTAAAAAAAGACTCACTAATAGGAGCTAAAATATAATAATAAAAAAAACAACTTAGCTTCAAATGAGATCCCTCTTAGCATTCTTTATTCTTCAAAACTCACCTGTGAATCTGCGGACAAGTTGTGTGACAACATCTGTGACCTCTTGCTCAGGCAGTGTCTCCATGTACTCAGACTCATGCCCTGCGATCCACCCACAGAGAAGATGACCATACCTGAAGGACATAGCAAGAAAAAGCATATATTACCAAACATGAAATTCAGCATAAGCTGGACAGTGTCAGAGTTATTTGTATCTGAAGACCTTTCAGTGGGTTTGAGCACAGTGAAGCCAAACATCTTCTTTATCCAGGAACTCTTCACATCTGGGACCTGATCGACCAACGCATCCTGACACAAAGCAGAAGAGAAAACAAACATGGAACATAAAGTCCTGAGATGAAGTTTTAATTGATATGTAATCCCTCTGAAGAATAAACTGTCTGTAGGACAACTGTTGCAGATTTTTGTCTCACCTCATCCTCCCACACCAGCTGAATGACATCACAGTCAGCATCCCACCACGGCTCGTTGAACTCCACAAATATTTTGTTGTTGGTTCCAAAGCCGAGCCTCTGGATGGAGTGCAGCTTGTGAAGAGGGAGAGGAGGGTGGAACAGACGTGAATGGTGTCTCTTTAAGTATCCTAATAAAACAGAAGTTTAAGGCATTTTTTAGCATATTTAGTGTTTTATTTCCAGTTAGGATTGGTAAAATGATCTGGGTGGGACTTCAGAGAGTACGATAATAAACATTTATAGGACAAATATGCTTGCGAGAAATTACCTAAAGGCACTGTTACGATAACATGATCTGCGTTGATCCTTTCCCCGTCCTGACACTCCACTATTACTGAGCTTTGTTTCTCGGTGTTGCTCCAGTAGACACTCCGCACAGGTCGATTGTGCTTTACTATATCATCAGGGAGCTCTGACAACAAGTTTGCAATCAGACCTTCATAGCCACTATACAAAAAAAGAAAGACAAATAAAAAATAAAAGTAGAATGTAAAAATTCTGCCCTGAATCAGCATGTTTCTGATTAACAAGCAATAAAATTGCATAAATTATTAAACTGACTTTTGCTGAAAGCCCAGCAGTGCTGGCCAACATTGTAGGCCTGACTGGTAAAGAAGGAGTATAAATAGATGGGGCAGGAGCAATACCTTTAATTCTACCCTAAGTATACCACAAAAAACAAAAAAGTTAAAAAATAGCATTTTTTTTTTGTTTACAAATTCATAATTACTAGTAAGGCTGGCAAGTCTTTAATATGACCACCAGACACAGTGAGAAATGCAAAGAATAAGCCTTTCTGTCTTACCATCACATGTGAAGTTTATTAAACTCTATTCTAACTTTAAATGGAGTTATGCATTTCAGTCAGAAAAGACCAAGAATGAGCTTTTCAGCAAACACTCGGGCGGGTTTGGTTTAAAACAAATGTTAAGAAGCATATAATTTCTGCTATTAGTTAAAGGCCTTGTGATGCTGTGGGCTTTTTTCTCTTATAAAAACCATGGGAACGTTGCACAAATTTTCCTCTGTGAGACTATGCTACTTCGAGAAATAATTATTGTTTTTATTTCTCTTATTTCTAAGAGATAGGCCAAAAAATATGGACAGCACTGTATGTGAGATTGTTCCATCACAACTACACAAAGTGAAAGTACACACCCTGGGAATGTACAGTCCAATCCAGGAAAGGTCTTGTATTGGCCAAAGGCCCCCAGACCAACCTCATCTAAGCTGTGTGATCCATTAACACAACATTCTCTTTTCAGCATGCCGCTGATCACACACAGCTGAAGGGATCTGGTGGCTGAGTCGATGTCTTTCCACTTCTCCACACATCGTTGTCCCACCTCCACACAGCAACAAAACAAACAAAAAAAAATCATCTCAGACAATGCAGTCAGTCAAGGTGGTTGGAAACCGATCTCGGAAAACTGAATCTCATAGATGAACAGCTAACATTAGTTTTTGGTTAATAATGTAAGAAACAAACCTCTGAGCGTATGAAGTCTCCCACACTGGTATAGGGTTCTCCCATTTGATTCTGAAACTGTGTACTTTCATTCAGCAGCACGGTAAACATCTCCAGAGCTGGATAGATGTCCTTCTCATGCAGCTTCCGACCTGCACACATGACATAAAGTAAAGAAATATTAAATTCTCCAGTTAATTACATGCATGCCACAGTATATAATCACTGATCTGCTCTTTCATACAGTGTAGTGTTTTTGGTTTAGAGATAGGTTTGTTTCATTTTTCAAACTAACATAATAGATCTAATAAGTGAGCTGTGTGAGACTCTGAGTGTTGACTACCTGAACTGCTGAAGATGTTGGTAACCCAGGGTGTTTCTCCTCCCAGGTCGAAGGCCTGGTTTTCTTGGGTCAGAGCCTCTGGATCCAAGAGCCCATAATGACGGGCCAGACAAAAAACTGGGTTTTCCTCAGAGGGTCCATGGATCCAGTTTGCCCCAATCTCAATGACTTTATCACCTACACAGAACACATTTCAACAATCATTACAAAACTGGAATGTTTTTCTTCCCATTAACTTTACTTCAACAAAAAGAGCTATACCAGTTAAATTTGTCTTGAATATTAGACTGATCAGAGAAATCATACTGTTGCTTGCTTTGACCATAATATTTATGTTTTTCCATAACAGAAAATATAATCTGTCTACTCATAATTTCATAAATAATACCTGAACTACACTTTCCTCTCTATGACCGCAAGCTTTAGCACACATTTTACTAATTATGTTTTAATTAGTTATATGCTCTTTTTCATTTCTCAAATGTTTGCATGGCTACTGTGTAAATTCATCTGGGTAGACCACTGCATTTCAAGTTCTAAGTATTAGATTAAAACTCTTGACCTCCTTCCACAAAGTAGTAACAAGGGATATAGATAAGATTTTATTGTTCCGGAGTAAACAGAGCCTTTGATGTCTTTTTCAGTGCCAAGCACAGCACAGCAATGTAAATGCAAAGGTTATGGCTTATCAAATCTAGGAACGGTCTTCATGTTTTACAGATAAACAGTATGGAACACAAGGAAACAGAAAAAACAGGAAGTAGGTGGATCTGAATCACTTTTATGTTGGCTAACTTGCTCTCTTTCAGATCTGACTCAGGCATTCAAATGCACAGAACATTTGCATACACGTCTTCACTAGAGCTGGAACGATTAATCAATTATTGAAATAATAGCCAACTAAGTGAGAAATTAATTAATCAATCAAAAGGTGTGCCTGCCACACCTCTTATTTAAACAATGCAGGTGGGTTCAGTGTTAAACATAGGATGAATATGTTTCAATAAAGCCAAACCAAGCTCAGGACTATGACTATGACTATGTAAAGACAGGCTTAAGCAATTTAGGAAAATGCGTGTCCACAAATATCTTCAACAAACCATGAGGTCGATCGCAGCTTTACTGATGCTGTGGATAAAATGCGTGTGCCATACCTCACACACCATAATGGATGATTATGGGGAATTTAATCACTTTATACTCAAGAAGGCAAACACTCCAGACACAATAGGAAACAACTATGGATTAATTGGAATGCATTTAACTATCCCCCTAACCTATCCCCACCAGACTCACATCCTTATCCCATTGGGGTCAGAAGGGGTGCTGGTGCCTATCTCCGGCTGTCAACAGGCGAGAGGCGGGGTACGCTCTGGACGGGTCGCCAGTTAGCCTAAACTATACATTTCTGATAACTCAGAAGGTCTCTCCTACATCGTCCTTATTTGGTTTTAACTATGGTTAATTTCTTGTTTGACTTGAGATGCTTTTATTTTAAAGGGAGAGTTTCCTGTTTAACTGTTGCGCAAAAGCAGCTTAACAACAATCAAAAGACAAGATGAGTTGTAACACCTGATAGAGGGACATGGTCTGTTTAAATAAGTACATATTTTAAATATTGTGTGACTAACGTATTTTGAGTTAACACGTTGTATTGCAAAAGTACACCAGTGAAGTGTCATCCTTCATTTGGGGGCGTATTCTACAACTTATATGGCTTGACTTGATTACATCTCCTTTGCTTTATCAATCATTTTATCCCTTCAACACATACATGTAAAGACTTTCCTGTCAAACTTACAACAGTAGGCCTCAGAAACACAGTTGAACAGCAGCAATGCCCTCATGGATAAGGTTAATAATTGCATAGGGTTAGGCTACCATGTTAAAATAATACAGGGACTTGACTGAATACCAAGATGAATCAGTGGGACTTAAATGCAGGGTGATAAAAAAAAAAAAGACCAACACAGGGAGTTAAAAAAATAATAATAAATTTAAAAAAAGAATCACTGACATAACACATCACATCAGCGTGACCGCTGACCCAACAGATAAGACACCAGGGTTAACTAAGCCTGGCTGTTAGCCTGGTCTGGAGCAGGCTAGCTGCACAGCATAAATTGCCATGGTAACTTATGTGCTACTGGTTTTGTGAAACCGAATCGACCCCGATGTATTACACCTTGCGTGTACTTTGTTCATTAAAAACAAAAACAACTGTTGCAAAAGTATATCGCGACATCTCAATTTTGAACCTGAGCGGATCATTTAAAAGTCTAAGCATATTTGTACCAATGATTCCAACCTGTGGTTTTAAATTTAACATCTGCGTGGCAGGCTACTTCCAGCTGCCAGAGTTTGACAAAGACCTCTAACCTGCCTCTATTGTTAAGACATTTAAATTTCCCTACTGAAATATGTTCATCTGAATTAAAAGGAATCGTCAGAATCAGATACTGTAATAATTAGGATGTGGTTGATCAGTTAGAAAGTTGTTTCTGAGCCCACCAGACTCACCAAATCTGCCAGTTTTAATTCGTCCTCCACTTCTTTCAGTTGCTTCAAGTATGTGGACATTAGTGAACCCAGAATTAACCAGCCTGTGAGCCGCAGCGATCCCCGCTATCCCACTGCCTACGACAACAATGTTTACGTTTCTGTTTCCAGCCATAGCTGCAGCACACTTGCTCTGGATAACGTTCTCCTGCTACTTCCTCATGGCAAGACTAGCGACGGAAATGTCTTCTGGTCCACACTTTCAAAATAAAAGCTTTTGAAAATACGTCCGTAAGTAAATAAATAAATTATGCTCATATTAAATTTAGGAAATTAAATATATATTTACCACTTACATGTATATGACTCACTAAAAAATACGTAGCTAAGTTTTTATTAGCTTATGTATATAAGCTAATAAACTAATATATATAAATCCTTACCTTCAATAGTGCTTGAAGACATTAGTCTGCATATAATTACTCTTCACTTAGTGAATTGGGCTACTGAAATAAATACATTTTCAATTATGTTCTAATTTGCTCAATATGACTATACCATATACAGTATGAAAGTAAAAATCTTATTTTTAATTAATAGGTTTAAAATATTTATCTTACTAAATTGTATATATATGACATATATGCATAAAATCTGCATACAAGTAAAAAAAAAACAATAAAAACTTTCTGCTTTTAACTTTCTATATTAATAGTTATCTTTTTATTTTTGTGTGTTTTCATTTATTCTGCTCAACTAATGATTTATTTCACTGTGACTTTATGTAGGTATGCATGTACAATAACACCTACATTACACTTTCTTTTTCAACCATTCCCAAAAATTATGCTATCACGGAATTACATAAACTGCTGGTCAATCTTCAAATTTATTTAACTGAATGGTTCTAAAGCCTGGTATACAAAATAATAGTGTTAGCATGCATCATATGTTATAAAGGCGTAATAGCAACTCAAATGAAAATATCCAAACACCTATCATTAATATAGAAGGAAAAATAAACATTTGAACAATATAAATGAAAGGATTCCAATGGAAGAAGAAAGTAAGGCGAAGCTGGAGGACCAAGCCCCTTATACCAGATACGGGGCTTGGACAAATGCATTAAAGAAAACATTTTGTGAAAATATACAACTATTAATATAGACCCAGTTACAATGGCATTCAAAATTATGCTATCACGGAATTACATAAACTGCTGGTCAATCTGCAAATTTATTTAACTGAATGGTTCTAAAGCCTGGTATACAAAATAATAGTGTTAGCATGCATCATATGTTATAAAGGCGTAATAGCAACTCAAATGAAAATATCCAAACACCTATCATTAATATAGAAGGAAAAATAAACATTTGAACAATATAAATGAAAGGATTCCAATGGAAGAAGAAAGTAAGGCGAAGCTGGAGGACCAAGCCCCTTATACCAGATA